>JAQZBX010084274.1:0-13284 GCA_029593785.1 Cabassous unicinctus | reverse complement strand
TAACTTGACTATCTTCAAAGAGGCTAGTTTCAAGAAATTTTGAGCATGAGAGTTTCCTGTATTCTTAGAAAGTTTTTGACCTGAATCAAGGTCCTAGAGCTGGGGTTCTTAACCAGGGGTCCAAGGGATCCGTGGTTAAGATTTCAGGGGATCTGTGAGCTTGAATTGAAAAAAATCAACTTATTATCTTTATTTTCTTTGACTTCCAACTGAAATCTAGCATTTCCTTCACTTTTGAATGTATGCAATAAATACATTACAGTAGTATTCATTTCACCTGACTGGCAAAGGGGTCCATGGAACAAAAAAGGTTAAAAACCCCTATCCTAGAGTATATTAATTTTTTATACAACAATCATTATCTTTTATTAAAAAATCCATTTCTACCACCAGACTTTAAGCATTTCAAGAGGCAGCTGATTATATTGGTATGTAGGAATTGCTCGTATATATACCATTTCCTTCCAGTCTCAACAACATTTTCCCCAGTCTTATCTGACCGTTTCTTCCCTAAAGACATTTGTTTCCTTTTTTTAAAAAAAGAACATTTTTTTAAAAGATACTTAGATTACAGAAATGTTACATAAAAAAATGTAAGGAATTCCTGCTCCACTCCCTACCCCTCCCACACTTTCCCACATTAACAACATCCTTCATTAGTTTGGTACATTTGTTACAACTGATGAACACGTATTAGAGCATTGCCACTAAGTGTGTATTACAGTTTACATTATAGCGTAAACTCTCTCCCACACAATTTTGTAAGTTATGACAAGATATATAATGGCCTGTATCTGTCACTGAAACATCATTCAGGTCAATTCCAATGTCCCAAAAATGCTCCCATATTACACTATTTTTCCCTCTCCCTCCCCTCAGAACCTCCAGTGGCCAGTGCCTCCACATAAATGATAAAAGTTCTTCCATTGCTAGAATAACAATAAGTCTATAGTAGAATACCAGTAAGTCTACTCTAGTCTATCGTTCATTCCCCAATCCTGAGGATTCTGGGATGGTGATGCCCATTCCGCCTCTAATTGAGAAGAAGCTTAGATCCCATGGGGGAGATAGATGGGACTATCTTGCCTGCAGTTGCAGACACTCTGTTCCTTGGGATGGTCTTGTCCATCATCAGTTCCTTGTTAGTTGTCCTGGGTGAATCCAATGAACTGGCAAGTAGGTATTGCAACTATGTTGCGATTCAGGGCCCAACTGGTACATGGGAAGCCCAAAGATTTAAGTCTCTTAAACATAACCTATCAACTGTAGTACTAACTATAGGTTCAATTAGAAGGGGCAGAAGAGTCATGTGTAGGGAAACCATGACTGAGTCCAACTCTGTAACACTGAGGAGTATATATTCCAAAGTAGGGCCCACTGGCAGGATGCCAAACTCCTGAGCTGTCAGCCCTGCCTATAGTGTCTGGATGTCTCCAGAGCCCTCAGTAGCCCCACTATTTGAGGCAATATTTACTGTGGCACTAGAGTATATTATGAAAGCACTTTTCATTACATACCATTATAGCAACATAGTCTAAATAACCAATGAAACTGAAAACTGGAAAAAAATGGGAATTTAGTATTTTTTTTTAATCTACCATGTATCCCTAAATAATACACTTGTCCTTGGTTCATTTCCTCTTAGACCCCTTCCTCACCCTTTTGTGGCTGTGCTTTATCTCAAAGGGGCTGACCCTGGTGGCTGCAGTTTCCAGGCTTCCTAGTTAACTGCTTCCTGATAGGCTTGGTCAGTGGGAGGGTGGAAGGAAGGAAGAAATCAAGTTATTTCTCTCCTCTATCTCTGCTTTGCCAGTTTCCTTGGCAACAGCTACATCTTCCCCATAAATCCAGTTTCTACCATGTAACCCAGCCCTTGAGTTACAGAAACATTGCTTTCTCCCTCTTTCCCTCTCGCACAGAGGTGGTAACAGCTTTCTATTGTTAGAAATCTCTAGAGTGCCTTACTGTTCCCTATTTAAATTGTCAGCCTTTCCACCACCTATTTAACCAAGTCCTGGTATATACTTTTTTGTACTGGTTTCTGTTTACCTAGCAGGATCCTGACAATATATATAATATACACATACATATTTATGTGTATGTATAGTTTAATTCTGATTCTGATTCTACCTTCAACTCCTTGGAAAACATTCAACTATAGATGTTTTGGGTTGAGGGCTCCAAATAACCTGCACCTCCCCCCCACAATTTCAAATAAAGCCTAAGAGGGCAAGCAGGGTAGAAGATGAAGGCCAGGGAGAATTGGTACTGCAGATGAAGGAGGGAGAACAGAATGACTTCCTGATGCTAGTTGGACTAGATTGATATGTGCCATGATTAAAAAAAAAAATAGGCAACACAGGCATTTTGCACCATTTTCAGAATTTCATATTGGGAGTCTTTCTGGTAATTCTCAAACTTCTTACAAATATGTATATGGAAAAGACATGTAGTATGTGTGTGTGCACACACACATGCACCCATGGGTATAGAAAGAGAGGAAGTCCCATATCAAATGGTGCTTACATTCTAGTGCAGAGATTGGCAAACACTGTTAAAGGCCAAATAGTAAATATATTTTACTTTGCAGGCATATGATCTCTTCACTACTGCTTAACTCTGCTGTTGTAGCAAAAAAGAAGTTGTGTAAATGAAGGAGCAAGACTGTTTCAATATAACTTTATTTATAAAAACAGGCAGTAGGCTGGATTTGGCCCATAGGCTAAGTTTGAAGACCCCTGTTCTAGTGTAAAGACAGGTATAAACCAAATAATCACTGAATCAAAAGATTATTTAATTGCAATCTTTGAATTGCTATAAAGAAGTACGGAATGCAATGAGATACACAACAAGGAGATTTGACCAAGTATACAAATATAAAAAAGATTCCCTGAGAAATCAACTTATATTAAGACCCTATGGCAAGAAGGAATATGGTATCTTCAAAGAACTACATATTTAGCCAGAGCCACCTTGAAGAATCATGATGGCTTCAGGCCTTTTGAACCAAAGCCAAGAAAATGTGATTTATTCTGCCAGAGAATGAATCCCTTCATAGCCTTTCTTTGAGTCAATCAGCAAAGAACAATCTCTTTTACTTTTATGAGGGAAGAAAGTAAAGAGAAAGGGAGAAAAAAAAAACATCACTATCTTTTAGTATCTCAAAAATGTCACCCAACCATAAATAATTGCATATATTCAACAAACTCTAAACATAAACAGTATAGCTCTGAAACTAAGACTCAATTCATTATTTAAAGAATTGGTCAAACTTTGTGACAAATGTCAAATATTGAACCATATAAAATTGATGGTATTCAACTTTTGTGATCTATAAAAGAAATTATCATTTATATACTTTTTGACCCACAGTTTAGAATTTCTTTATTCTCCATCTGTAATTTTTTTCAAATTAACACTTTCAGTACCAAGGCACTATCAAAGGAATTTTAATAGCTTTAGCTATATAAATATACATGCCCATAAGCTGCTTCTTCAACCTTTCAAAACCTAGATATTATGAAAGTTATCTTCCTCTTGGTATATTCTGCAAAATTCTCTCTCACTGCATAAGAGTTTTCTAGATATGTTTTATAGGGATAAGGGATGCAACATTTTTATTGGATATAATCCGATTTTCAGAAAACTTCTTCCACCATGCATAAGTCATTGATTCTTGATGCTCCTAGTACTAAAAAATCTAATAAGCTCCATGCCCCATGTGGTGGCTCACTATATAAAGGCTACATACATTAGCAAGTCCAGACATTTATCAGATTCACCTCCTCCATGAGCTTCTGGGATATTTCTGAAGAATATTAACACATTTCTTAAATCTCTAATGCCAAAATATGATTTTCAATAAGATAAAAAAACATGACTCACAAATAAAGGAAGCAGTCTCAAATATGTATTTACCTCACTAATAAGGGAACCAGAAAGATGGTGAAACTGGTTTAAAAAGAATTGGAAAAAGCAAAGTACTTATAGTGGCTTCAAGAAGGGGCAGTCGAATAAGAATGCTAATTTGAATACAAAACTGATTAATATCTTACAGGGCAATAAAATTGAGCCTTTTGGGGTCATCTTTTTTACATGATAGAAATCATTTGCATTTCCTGGATAAAATTTATTTGTATTGCCATCTGAAAAAAAATCATTTGCAACTGTTTCTACACGTTAACATCTACCTTTACAGAGGAGCAAAATAACCCAAATAGCAAGTCAAAAAAAGTACTCACTCCAAGAGAATCAGATAATACCTCTAGGAACTGACTAGGCAATATCTAGCATGACACTGGAAGAATACCCAGTAATCACTTTTGCCTATTTCTAAAATTTGAAGACTTTTTCTTAACATTTACTTGATAACATGAGCTGCTGCCTGATCATAGTAAAACAGACTCAGCACTCCTCTTCTGAAGGTTGCTGATCAGAAGCTACTCTCCACTCTCCAAGAAGTTAACTCCAAGTGTAGACAGCAGCTGGGATAACCAACCATTCAGGTTTGTCCAGTTCTGAAGGTTTTCCTGGGATGTAAGACTTTCACTACTAAAACCAGGAATTCCTGGGCAAACCAAAACAAATTGGTCATCCCAAAGGACTGGCCTGTCCTTTAATTCCACAAAGAACAGACAAACTCCCAAAATAAAGTAACATTGACCAAAATTTTACTGAAGTGTTTGAGATACTAGAAGATAGCAGAAAAACTCAAGACTATACATAACATACATCTACTCCCCAGATTCCTGTGGGCAAAGTGTTCAAATGGAACTCCTTGTAGATATCATTACCCTTAGTCCCAATCTCCTGCCATATTAGACTTAGCTCCCTCACATGTGAGGCCCTTCAGCATAACTGTCCTGCCCAGAATTCAGGACCAGGACTCTACCAAGGTCTTCACAAAAGGAGAAAATGGGGAATTTTTATCCCAAAGGGAAACAAGCTACAGAAATGTGACTATTTCTAAGTAAGAAAAATTTTAATTTACAATGCAGAGTAATTTCACTCCCCATTATGCTTTATTCCTTTATTTCTGAAGGTTATATTTCTTTACCTTAAGGAAATCCCGCTTAAAATGTTTATATTTCTTCCCTAAAACAAAGGAGATATCTGATCGCAAAGGTAAATCCAAGCTTTCCCACTTATAGAAATGAAATACTGCTTGCATCTTTAAAATTACAGGATTTCCCTCTTCATAATGTATAGTATATTGTATTTTTCAAAAATAGTTGTAATAATATATTCCATGCTCTCTTTTCACGTGTTCTCTTACAATATGACATTAACAGCTCTCCAACAAAAGGTGGGATCTATGTTTCTTCCCTTTGAATCTGGGCAAGTTTGTGACTGCTAGTTCATTAAGCATCTGATACTCACCATCCCTAATTTTTAAAAAATGCACATATAAATTCAAAACAAATATGTTTTAAAACATTTGTGACCAGGGACACATGGGAAGCTAAGAAATGTATTCACATACAGAAGTAGATGGGAATGGAAGAATCTTCTATTCCTATCATTCATAATTATTTTTAATGATCTATGAGCTGAAAACTCAATTAGGTCCTCCTTCAATATTGCTGAAAGCAAAAAACTGGATTATCACCAGACTTGCAAAAATTTTAGTCATTAGTGTCATTCACTATCTCAACAATGATAATATCATTCCATAAGGTGCCCACCTATCCCCCTTTTTTGGGGTGGGGGGCTCTGGAGGATTTACACAGCAAGTGAAGGCAGCACAGCAGGATTCTGGATAAGTAAGAGATGTGCCTCTGACATGACCCACTTCTCCAGCCACAGGCTCTCAGGCAGATCACATTTGGAGTTCGGGATACTGAAACTGATTCCCTCAAGACTGTCTATACCCTCAAATGTGTTCAAATGCTCCAGTTCTGGCCCACCATATTGACCAATTTCATCTTTTAAGCAACTCCATGAAGTAGCTGCTATTATTCATCTATTTTACAGATGCGAAAATTTGGACAAAGAGATGCTACAGCACTTGCCCAAGAACACAAAGTTACTAAATGGCAGAGCCAGGATGCAGATCCAAATTGTCTCTAAAGGCCACATTCTTAGGCACTATTCTGTAGGCTTTTCATATATTCTATAAATGCAAATAAATACATATATTCAATGTTTTTATTTGAAGCCAAGTATCAGAATAGCAGAAAAATTAGGAAGAAAAAAAATGAATGTTAAGTGAGAATAAAGGAAGTTACTAATGATCTCAAAGATTATTTGCCCTAAATGTCTAATACTATGCATTTCATTTAATATTTGTTTAATAGAAACTTATAACCAGTAGGAGGATTATTTCTAATTTTTTTCTGTTTATCAAGATTTATATTTTGGCAACAAATTTTAGATCTTACATTATTTTCTCTTTGCTAAAATCCTCGTTTTCTTTTTACTTCTCCTCTCTGCCAGCACCTTCCAGGAAGGAAGACATGAACACAAGTCAGCATCTCTTTTTCCCAATTTTTGCTTTAAGATCTCATTTTTCCTATTATCCCAAGAGCAGAAATAAGGAAAGATGTAATTAGTGTCTTTGAAAGAAATGAACCCCTGAAATGATGTTATATAAAATCTTTAAAGGGTTTTTTTTCTCCTTCACTTACAAAGAAAGGAAAGGATTAGCTCCTTGTAATTTTTTTTCTCAAATAGGGAATGGCTATTTTACTTATATTTGTATCAACTTTAATATACTGATTTTTCCTGAGCACCCTCCTAGCAGCTGTTCTTTGTTTCTTTTTTACAAACTACTTCCGAAAGAACCCAGTTTAAAGTGCTAATAATCCATGAATTTGAATATTTGAGTAGTAAATTAAATTAAGCTCTCAAAGTAATGAGTTTTGCTAAGCATAGATTTTTTTTTTTTCTGCACCACAATAAAAACAAGTTGGTTTTAGAAACGTGGTCTTGAGGTTCATGCTTCCATTTATTTTAATCTGTTGTTTGATACTTGAATGTAAGAGGGTATTGATAGAAAGTACCCAGGACCTTAACTAGAACTGTGCCCATAAATCTAGGATATCCCTTAGTAGAACACTTGCATCTCTGGGGAAATCATCCCATTGAAAATAATACTAACCTCACGAGCTTCAGAAAACTATTTTCCACAGTCTCAAGGATAGTAACCATAGCCATGGTCTACTGCATTTCAGTAGTAATTCAATAAGCTATTGCAAATTTTCTGGTAGAAAACAGCTCCCAGAGTTTAGGTAAACTTTTGTCTACCACTTGTCTGAAAAAAAAAAAAAAAGTCAGTAACTATATGAGCTACATAACAGAAGGGATCACTTGTACACTCTGCTCTTGTCATGTCCACTTCTAGCTGTACCCATGTGTTTTGGTTTGCTAGGCTGCTGAAAGCATATACCATAAAATGAGTTGGCTTCAACAATGGGAATTTATTAGCTTACAAGCTTACAGTTTTGAGGCCGTGAGAATGTTCAAATCAAAGTAATATCAAGATGATGTTTTCTCCCTGAAGAATGACTGTCAGTGATCCTAGAGTTCTCTGACACATGGCAAGGCACATGGACGTGTCTGATGGTCTCTCCCTTCTCTTCCAGGTTTCACTGCATTCAGCTTCTTGCTTCTGTGGCTCGCTCTCTCTGTATTCCTTCCATTTATAAAGGACTCCAGTAAGAAGATTAAGACCCACCCTGGGCCATACCTTAAATGAAGTAACCTCATCAAAGGTCCTACTTCACCCACAGGAATGGATTAGCTTTAAGAACATGACCACAGCACCATGCTTGACCATGGAGAGAGAAAGAGAGAGGCACAAAACAGGACACTCTGAGCCTGAAGTGGGAAAAGAGTATGGTTAAAAGTTTACTACATTGTGTGAAGGCTCATTATTCTGTTGTTTTCAGATATAGAATGTTACTGTTCATTAGTGCATCCAACAGGGCAACAAATTTCTTTGGGCTACAGACAATGTAAATATAGACTTTTGCTGCTTATTGAATTTCTAATTATCTCTTTATGTTCATAACTTTGTCCTCAATTGCCATAACATTACTCTTGGAATCAAATATCCTGCTCTGCCACTGTAAATCTTTAAAATCGCTGAACCTCAGTTTCCTTATTTATACATGTGGTGAATAATGCTGACTATGACTTTGTATTGGGGGTGAATTGAAATTAAGTGTCTGAAGAACCCACTAGTGTTGTTGTCAGGGTGCAGCGCAAAGGAAAAGGCAGACAAGTTGATGCATATGAAGCAGAGGGCTGCAGCTCGCTCAGGCAAAACAGCCCCGAGATCACTGTGACCCTTTCTTTTATTCGGCTTACAACAACGCATAAATTTCGCCCCCCAACCTTGCTCTCCCACTGTTTCTCTTACTACCGCAAGAACACTGCCTTCTCTGGCAGTCTACCAAGGGGCATAAGTATAAACATTGTTTCTAGCCCTAAATGCCTTAGTCTATCTAATATCTCAGCTTGGTGCATGAGAGCGCTACCTGTTTGTGAGTTCCCAGACAATCTTTCTTGGGAATTCAGACAATAACATCTGTGTGGTGAGTTCATTCGCTCTGCCTCCTCCCACTGATATCTGCAGTATGCAGTGTCCTTGGAGACATTTACTAATGTGTGTCTGCCAGCAAGCATGCTTGTTGAATGCTTAACCTTTTATGCTCTGACTCTCAGCATCTTCTCCAACATACTAGAGTGCAGGCATTTGGTATGTATTCAGTAAATGATGATCCTAGTGGTAATTATTAGGATCAACTAGGAAGCCATAGGTAATGTACCTTGTGCAGTAAATTTCACAGAGTTGGAGCTCAGTATATGTAAATTGCTATTATTATTCTAGAGGCAAGGACCTTCCTGATCAAATTATTTAAGTTGGGCTCAGATAATACATCACATATGAGCCCTTGTGTTAGTAATTATTGTACTTCTCCAAAGGAAAAATTAAAAGTAGCTCTGCTTTCCCATCTTGTCAATTCTCTTGTGGCTGTATGCATTTGGGTCTCTTATTCACGAGAAGATTTCTAGACCCAGAGGAACCCTCCTCTCAATATAAAGATGGGGATAATGATATGGACTAAGACAAGGTTAAGAAACAGTCCAACAAATCAAAGCCATGAAATGTAGGGAGACTGGGAAGATTTGTGGCAGACAGATTTACAAGGACGTCTAAAGGAAGTCTAAAGCAAAGCAAAGGAAGATTGGTTAATGTAGCAGTTTGATATTTTCTATGAACTCCAAAAATAGATATTGGATTATGTTTGTAAACTGGTCTGTTCCTCTGGGTATATTAGATTGTATTGGATTCAGAGGTTTCACTTTTGCTTAATTAGATTATGATTAAGGCTTTGATTGGGCCACGTCAGTAGGACGTTGAGTCCCTGCCCCGATCACATGGCCATCTTCTTTTGGTCTATCTGTATTCAATTCTCTTGGGCGGGGGAGAAAATGACATGGCAGAAGAGAAAGTTGGAGTTTTGAGCAAGAGTCCCAAGAAGTAAACACAGAGGAGAAGAACACAGAAGAACAGGGACAGCTTCTTAGATGTGGCAGAGGCCCTGGGAAGAGAGAGAGCCTGACCTTGTGGAGAGAACAGAGAAGCTGAGCCTGGAAAGAAACAAGACCCAAGAGAGAGACAAGACTTATCTCAGCCTACAGCTGGATATTGGAAGAAGCCTTAAGAGAAAGAGGTAGGTTGAACCCTTGCAGATGTCAGCACTCATCTTGCTCCAACACATGGCAACAGACTTTGGTGAGGGAAGAAATTTATGCTTTATGGCCTGGTAACTGTAAGCTTCTAGCCCAAATAAATACCTTTTATAAAAGCCAACAGATTTCTGGTATTTTGCATCAGCACCCCTTTGGCTGACTAATACAGTTAAGTTCAGGAGAGTCATACCAGTAATATTAATAGTACAGTTCTGAAGAGCTGTTTCAGCACTAAAATCCTAGCATTAAAAATCCCATTTGAAATTAGGTTATATTCTTCTTTGCTGCAGAATTGGATTCTTCCTTGTTGCAAAGTTTGGGGGTTTATAAGATTCACCAAATTGTAAGAACTGATATGAACAAAGATTGGAAAAGGACTTTAATATTTCCATCAGATGTCAGCATACATTTGTATGGGTTCTTGGGTCCTTGGGATCATTCCTCTTGCTACTGTCCACTGGACAGACCTATTAGGTTATGGGGAAAGGAATATGAATAGCCTGAAGTAGAAATATGTGTGTGAGTACATTGTAGGCAACCATCATTAGTATATCTTTTTGATGGGGTGAAATAGCCAAAACAATCAGGGAGTCATTGGAGAACTTAAGAGTAAAGATAGCCCTAATTATTGGGAAACAGTTCTGAATAAAGCTCTCTCATTTCTACACATTTTATGAAAAGTGAACAGATTGAAGAGCGCTTAAATGTTGCTATAGGTTGAACTTTTTCCCTCAAAAAAGACATGTTCAAGTCTTAATCCCTGATCCCATGAATGAGATCTGATTTGGAACTAGGATCTTTGAAGGTGATATTAGTTTAAATGAGGCCAAACTGGATTAAGGTGGGCCCTAATCCAATATGACTGGTGACCTTATAAGGGGAGAGAATTGAATACAGATAGACCAAAAGAAGATGGCCATGTGATAGAGGCAGAGTTATGCCACAGCAGATTGAATTATGCCACAGCAGAGAACACCATGGATTGCCAGCAAGCCACCAGCAGAACCTTGCAGACTTCAGAGGGAGCATGGCCCTACCAACATCTTGATTTCAGACTTATATACTCCAGAATTGTGAAACAATAAATTCCTGTTGTTTGGAACCAACCAGTTTGAGGTTGTTTTCATTTCCGAGGATGCTTAATGCAGATACCATGAAATGTTTTGACTTGAATGATGGGAATTTATTAGCTTAGAGTTTTGAGGCTGAGAAAATGTCCAAATCAAGGCATCATCAAGGTGATACTTTCTTCAAAGACCAGATGCCGGTGATCCTTGGCTCCTCTGTCAAATGGCAAGGCACATGGTGGTGTCTGCTGGCCTTTCTCTTCTGTTCTGGGCTTGGTGGCTTTCAGCTTCTTGCTTCCCTTTTTTTTTTTTTTTTTTTTTTTTTTTTTTTTTTCATTCTCTCTGTACTCATTCCATTTATAAAGGACTCCTGCAACAGAATTACGACCCATCCTGAATGAGGTAGGTCACACTTTTAACTGAAGTAGCCTCATCAAAAGATCCCATCCACATTGGGTTTACACCCACAGGAATGGATTAGCTTTAAGAACATGTTTTTCAGGGGGTACATACAGCTTCAAACCACCACCCAGGTTCCTCCCTGAGTTCCTGGGTTCTTTCTCTCCATTTCTGCTGCTTTTTCTCTATGTCTTCGCTACTTTTAGTCCTGGACTCCAGCAAGAGAACCAAGGCCTACCCTGGGTCACGCCTTACTGAAATAATCCAATTAAAGGCCCTACAACTGAATCCAATCAAAGGATCCTACATCCACAGGAATGGATTAGCTTCAGGAGCATGATCTTTTCTGGAATCCAAAAAATGCTTCAAGCTGTCACACTCCAACCTCTGAACCCCCAAAAGACACATTCTTTCTATAAACAAAATACATTCATTCCATCACAATATCCCAAAAGTCTTACGTTATTTCAGTAATAATGCTAAGAACAAAGTCTCTTCAAAATTGATTATAAGTGAGGTCTGGCATGGGGCACAACTCCTTTCTGTCTGTGGACCTGTGAAACCTAGAAAACAAGTAATCCACTTCCAATATACAAAGGAGGAACAGGCATAAGATAAATATTCCTTTTCCAAAGGGAAAAACTGGAAGGAAAACATATGTCATAGGTTCCAAACAACTCTGAAACCCTGCAGGGCATACTCCATTAGATTTCATGGTCTGAGAGTCATCTATGGAATGATATTTTATCCTCTGGGCCTGATGGAGTGGCAGTCCCACTCTTTCCAAGTGCTTGCACAGTGAACATGTTCTCCCCAAACAAAGGGGTGAAGGCTCCACCCACTTCAAGAATCGGAGTAATGGGCAGGCTCTGTAATCCCCGGTGCACAGGATCAACCCTCTCAGAATACTGGGGTGGTGGCCAGACTCTCCAAAATCTCACAGAATATGCAACACTCTCTGTGAAGACTGGGGTGGCAGCACTCTTCCCAAACAATAGGGAGGGAAGGTTCATCCTGTCCAAGTGCCAGGGCATACGAGACCCTTTCCACACACATGTGGACCACTCAGGTCGATTCTCTGGGCACAAGACTATGTCTTTGGTCCAGACCTCAGCTTCCATGGTCTTGCCCTCAAAATGATTTTTCCTTCAATCTGTCCCTTTTCTGTCCCTTTCAGAGGCTAGCAATGGTTTCTTTCATACAGATCTTACAAAACACTTGTTGGTTTTGCATATAGTACACAGTGGAACCATCAGACAGTAGGACTTTACACTGATCCTTCCTGGATAACTGCACCTCCAATCCTCACTTCACTAAAGTGGCTGACTAGGTCCATGTTCAGTTAAACCCTCACATGGTACACTATTCTCTGGGGACTCACTTCATGGAAGTTCAGAATTTTCCAAACCATCAATTTCTGGTTTCTCTGTGCCCAAGAGTTCAGTTCTCAACTTATCTCTTTCCTCTAACATTTTACTATAAGCTACAAGGAGAAACCAGGCTGTACTTTTCATTTAGCTTGGAAATCTCCTCAGCTAAATATCCGAGCTCATTGCTCTCAAATTCTCCCTTCCATATGAACTCAGAACTCAATTTTGCCAAGTTCTCTGACAGTTTAAAACAAGGATCATCTTTCTTCCAGTTTCTAATAACATATTCACCATATCTGTCTAAGGCCTTATCAGATGTACCATAGTGTCCATATTTCTACCAACAGTCTCCTAAAAGCAATCTAGGCCTTTATTATCAAGCACCTCACAATTCTTCCAGCCTCTACTTATTCCCCAATTCCAAAGCTGTTTCCACTTTTTTGTATTTGCAATACGGAGCACCCCACTCTTCTGGTACCAAAATCTGCTTTAGTTTCCTAGGCTACATAAAGCAGATACCATGAAATGGTGTCACTTGAATAGGAATTTATTAACCTACAGTTGTGAGGCTGAGAAATGACCAAATCAAGGCACTATCAAGGCAATGCTTTCTTCCTGAAGACCAGCTGCCAGTGATCCTTGGCTCCTCTGCCACATGGCAAGGCACATGGCAGTGTCTGCTGATCTCCCCTTTCTTTTCTGGGTTTGGTGGCTTTCAGTTTGTTGCTTCTGTGGCTTTCCCCGCCCCC
>JAQZBX010084273.1:0-13279 GCA_029593785.1 Cabassous unicinctus | reverse complement strand
TGTTGGCTTTGTGATAATAATGGCAATGGCCAATGCTTATTGGGCACCAGCTGTATGCTAGGCACTGTGCTCAGTGATTTACAGGATCACTCCGCTTGCCAGGGAAGGGGCCGGGACCTGAACTGCTTTTGTCCAATAAGTGCCCAGCTTGGCAGGGTTTTCCACGACCCCTCGCATGGGTGGGCAAGGCCCTTCACTGTTTGTGAGGCTGGTTCACACTCAAATGCTACCCTGGCTGGAGGGTAAGAGGGGGAGAAGGGTGAGGTCTCCAGGAGCAAGGGCAAAGGCCCCCTCCCAGCCCTGCCCTCCCAATAGCCCAGGCCTCTGTCCTGGTGGGCACCACGGACAACCCATCACCTGATCCCTGTCCTAAGAGCCATACATTCCCCTCTGCCCTCCCTGGCGGTCCCATCTCTGTCTCCGGAGCTTATTCTGAGCCAAGCCTGGGCTGTCAGCTTTATGTAGGAGGCTCGTTTAATCTGCCCAAGAAGTGGGGCTATTATTGCTTCCATTTGACAGGTGAGGCAGATGGCTAGTCTGAGGCTTGCCTAGGCCACCCAGCTGTAGAGCCCAGAGAAGCCAGGCGACCTGGGCCCAGGTCTGGGCTCCCAGCCCCTTGGCAGCAGCATTGCCCCTCCCTCCTCTGTCTCTGAAAAGAAGGCCTTTCTGCAGTTCTGGCCTCCTGCACGCCCCCACCCCATCTGGCCTGTAGCTCTTCACCCCTGAGCCCTGTACCATGCTCCCAGCTACCTGTTGGAGGGCCCTCCCTTATGGCCCAGTGGCACCCCCATGCCATGCAGTTTCTGGTGTCTTCTACCCTTCTCCCTCCCTTCCCCCTCTTGCCCAGCCTTCACCTATTGAGTAGGGGGTCCCAGCCCTGCATCTGGTCTCTTGCACCAAAGGCCCCTCCTCAGCCCCTCCCTCTGCCTCCATCTTTTTCAAGCCCCTAGCTGGACCCTGGCCTGCCGCCCACCCCTCCGTGCAGTCCACATGTGGCTGCTGGCACAATCCCCTATAATCTAGACGAGGGTCCACTTTAGTGCTTATTGGGATCACCTGGGCAGACTTTGATTTCACAGGCCTGGGGCCCACCTGAGATGCTGGATTTCTAACAAGTCCTCAGGTGATGCTGAAGGTCTGGGGGCCACACCCCTCCCCACCCAAACAGCTCTCCTGGCTCCCCAGTGCCTTTGATTAACCCCCAAGTCCCATGGTTTCAAAGCCTACCAGGATCTGCCTCCTCCTTCCAGGCCTGGCCCCCATGTCCCACCTCTCCACCTCTTTTATGCTGTTCCCTCTACCTGCAATGCCCTTCCCGCCCATTTCTATTTATCAAGACCCCTTGCCCTCCAAGACCCAGCAGGGGCTCTGGAGCAAATAGACTTGGGTCAAGCCCTAGCTCTGTTTCTAAGACTCGGGCAAGCCCCTCCCCCTCTCTGCACCTCAGGTCCTCTTCTGCAAAGCGGGGATATTGAGTGGAGTGAGAACCAAAGGAGGAGATGACCATAAGTATCCAGCAAGGGCGTGACACCTAGTAGGTGTTGGGTTAGAGCCCACACTTCGCCTCTCTGCCCATCTCTAACCCGGGGATACTGGTGGTACCCAGCCCTCAGGGTTGAGGGATGGAATGAGAGTGAGCCACATAAAGCAGTCTTGGGATTAATAGGAATTTATTTGGTCTCTCTCCTTTGACTCCCAGGGTCCTCTATAGGCTGCTTCCCCCCAGAGCCTGGCCTAGTGCCCAGCACAGAGAAGGTCTCTGAGATAGAATCCTGAATGAGAGGGCAGGTGGGGCTTGGCAGGTCTTTCCTATGTGGCCAGAGTGGCACCTGACTCCAGGCTTCTGGGTCCCTCACTTGGGCATCCAGCTTAGCCAGCCCCTTCCATCTGCAGAGAGAGAAGTACCTCCAACTCCCCGTCTGTGCCCTGCTGGTCTGCATACCCTGTGGTGTGTGCAGTGGGGTGGGGGCAGCTGCACTGTGGCCTCACCCCTGGGAACAGATGAGGCTGCCCCAGCTACCAGGGGCCCCTACAGGACAGACCTTGAGGAAACTGAGGCTTCAAGAGGGGTGGCGAATTGCCCAGAGCATGCAGTGTACCAGGGACTCCTCATCCTTTCCTGGATAACTCACTTCCGCTCCTGTTTCCTGGCCCCCAGTATGGACCGGCCCCTCCTGTTCCTGGGAATAAGGGGAAGAAGCAGCAGGCCTGCAAAGGGGCCCCCGGCGCCCGCTTGCCTGGGCATTGGCCCACAGCCTGGTCAGCAGGGCTGCTGGCTTGGAGAGCACAGCTCTGCCCTCTGCGAGCTCTGGCCTCGGGGCCACTCTGCACCCCATGGGCTGGCCTTACTGCCCTTCCTCTTCCTTGCATTCCCATTTAGGACAGACAGGCGAGGGGTATACTTCACCTTCAGCAGCCCGCAGCCTCCCTCCGTTTGTGCTGCCTCCACGTGGCAGCAGGCGACTTTCCCCGGCTCCCGCTCAGAATGCTGGTCCTTGGAACCCAAACTACCTGAGCATCTGCCGTGTCCAGCCCCCGTGCCGGAGGTCTGGGGAGGCCAGCGTTACGCGTGGAACCAGACCACCCGATTGAGGGCTCACCAAGGGCCAGGCTCTGGTCTCGCAGGTTTTACTCTTCGCCTGCACCATGAGGTGCGGTGGGGATGGTGGGAGGGAGAAGGGTCCGGGATGAAGTCAACGGCCAGTAAGCATAGTCACCATCATGATGACGCTGCTGTTATCACTATTCTCATCGCCCACATCGTGTGGTGAAATCCTTGCAGCACCTTGAGGCTCGGAACTCATTTATCTGTGTTGCACGGTTGAGGGAAGCCTGGGAGTTCCCACTCAGCAGGATGGATGAGCTTATCAGAAGCTTCCTGACTCCCCGAGCAGCCTCGGTGGTGTGACGGAGCCACTGAGGTGAGTGGCCAGAAAGAGGCGGGGGCATTGGCCCATTTCCAGATTCCTCTCTCTGAGCCTTTGGAACTACCTGAGTTTCCCCTTTGGCTCAGCAGACGGACGAAGGGGAGCCATTTACCGAAGCCCCTGAGGTCTCAGAATCCAGAACTTGAGTCTTGGAATGTTGAAGCCATGCATGCTTGGGGGAGCATCGCGTGGGGCCCCTTTGCAGCTGAGACTCACTGAGGCCAAGGTCAGGTGGACAGTGGGGTGTGGCCTGGCTGGCCTCATGCCAGGCTGCTTGACACGCCCCCCCCACCCCCCCGACTGCCTTCCGCTCTGCTGGTCAGCGCTGGCTCCTGTCCACTGCCAAGGAGGCTGGAGTATCCTCCAGGAAGGGGTAGTTGTCGCCTGGGTCTTGGGGGTGGGGGCAGCATCTGACGGCCTGCCCGTTGCCGTGGCAACCCTGGCCTCTCTGCGGGAACTTCGGGGGACTTCTCTCTGAAGCGGCAGATGGAGGGCAAGGCGGCAGAGTTCTCCCCGGCCTGCGCCCGTGAAGCCTGGCACCAGCCTGCCTGAATGGGTGCGAGGCTGAGGTCCCCTTATGTCCAGCGCTGAGTCACCGGCATCCCCCCGGGTCGTCGCCTCAGCACTCTCAGCCCTGCCCCCTCCCGGCCTCCCTCAGAGAAGTCTGTAGTGACTTAGTCATCCCCGGCTTGCTGAGCCCAGGGAGGAGGGAGGAGCCAACTGGGGCGGGAGGGGTCGACCCCCCCAAACACAGCCCGGCCCCTCCCCCCGCTCTGGCTCCGCACTGGCTGCCCGCCCTGCCCTGCCGCAGGAGAGGGGCTGGGAGCCTCCCACGCTCAGCGCTCGGCAGCGGGGACCAGCCCCGGCAGGTTACACTGCGGAGGTGGTGCCTGAGACCGCCGCCTGGCCCCACGCAGGACACTCCACCTGGCTCCAGGTACCAGACCAAGGGCACGGCAGCAGGCAGGAGAGGGACAGGGTGTGTGTGTGTGAGTATGGCTGTTGAGCAGAGGGTGGGGGTGGTGGAGTGGGGAATTGGGGGCGTCCTGGCATCTCGATGGGATCTAGTCCAAATGGGTGTTGCTGTGGATAAAGGATCTCTGGAGTGAGGGTGTGTGGATGGGGAGATGCCTGGGAAGAGGACGGGGCCTGAGAGGAGGAGTAGAATCTCTCAGAGCCACTTCTGCTCCCACTGTACAGATGGGAGGACTGAGATGCTAAGAAGGCAGCAAGTCTGGGGATGGAGAGCCAGGGTCCAGTGTCGGGATGACAGGGCTGCCTTGGGGACTGCATCCAGGGGAGGTCCGGCTCTTTACCACCCAGACCCCCTATGGGAAGAGGTGGTCCCGGCGGTGCGGTCTGGGCATGGGGCACCAGGGCAAGAGAGAGTCCTGGGTCCTGGTGTGGGGGGCACAGATAGATGGGGAAGCAGAGGCTGAAGGCCAGTGAGTCCCCCACCCGTTAACCACCAGACCTCAAGGCTGTCATCTGCTTGGGGCTGATAGGACCGTCTCACACTGCTGCCACCACAGTGCCCACTCTGTTCTACCCAGGGGTGGGTGGGAAACTGATAGTTCCTGTACTGCCCCCTCCCCAACCAGCCTCTGCGGGGTGCCAAGTTGGAGTCTCCCAGGACCTTGTGGGAAGGGACTGGTGCTCATTTACTGAAGGGAGCATGGAGGCTGAGAGGAGACAGAGCCCCTCTCATCCTTCCCCTGGGGTAGGTGAAGCTGATGGAAAACGCCTCTGTGGTGCCTTCAGGGGGCCAAGGAAGTGATTTCTATAAACACTTAGTGAGCGCCTACTCTGTGCCCTCAGGCAGTGAACGAGACAAATAAGGTCTCTTGGAACTTGTGGGTGGCCCCAACTCAAGCCCCCTGCTTCTCCCTGTGGGGTACCCTAGGGGCAGCAGGTTGGCTCTTTGGGAGACTTAGTGGGATACTCAGTGGAAAGGAGCATCTCTGGTCTGTGAGAGCCACTGGAGGCTGAGTTGGTTCCCTGAATCCCAGGCCAGGGGTCCCGTGCCAGTGTCCAGGGGTGGGACTAGCTTTTGGGGTTGACCTTATCTCTCTTTCCTGCAGGGACCCCAGGACCCTGAGATATAGACCCATCTTGGCTGTAATATTTTGGTGGCTTCCTTGCCAGGCCCCAGTTGCTCCAGCTGCTAAAAGGTTGGGTGGGGGTGAGACAGCTGCCCTGCCCTCTCAGGGTCCTGGGCATTGGCTCCGAGAGGTTCAAGTCCTAGAGCGTCGTGGCTCCAGGCATGGTCTGTGGGGAGAGGCTGTGTGAGGCAGCCTGCACTGTTATCTGATTTCAGGGGCTGGGGGCAGGGGCCAGTCAGTGTGGCAGTGATACCCCATTTTGTCAGGGACACAAGCAAACAAGACAGTAAGGATGTGAGACTGGGGAGTGAGATAAGCCTGGAGGAGAGACCCTTTCTAACCAGGGAGCCCTGAGGCTCCCTGGCAGGGGAAACTGCATGAGCAAAGGACAAGGAACTGGGAGGACACATAAGGACACAGGACACCTGGCAGGAGTCACCCCACGGGGTTTGGGTGCCAGCCGGCAGCTCCCAATGCACCCTGTAGGGGAAGGAATGGGGGTGGATGTGGGCAGGGTGAGTTGCCAGCAGCAGGGTCAGCTGGGGGCTGTGGGAGCAGGGGGCTCAGGCTGTGACCTCCAGAGGATGGGGAGGGTGGGGTTTGTGATGTGGGGTCCCCTGGCCTCTGATTGCTGGGCTGGAGGCTTGTGCTTGGGGGACAGCTTCCTGGGCTGGGGAAAGGGGGAAGGTGGCAGCCCACCAGAGGAAAGGGCCATCAAAGAGGCTGGGGGCCATCGCAGGGTTTCTGCGTGCTGTGGGGATGGCCTTCCTAGCAGATGCCGTGCAGGTCAAAGGCTGGACATGGGAGAGGGCAGGGACAGCCGTGAAGGAGACCACCACTGACTGTACTCCAGCTAGCCAGGCCCTCGGCAATTCCGTCCTTGGCTGGAGCTGTGTGTGGGTGCCGGACGATGGGTTGATGCAGGCACGGAGGCTTCAAGGGGGCAGGTGTGAGGTTTGGGGACAGGGCTCCCCAGGGAGACCTCAGAGGAGGCAGTGGGGATATCGGGGTGGGGAGGGATGGGATGGGGGAGCTGTGGCAAAGCAGCACCAAACCCCGGTGCTGCCTCCTCCTCCCCAGCAGGGCTCCACACCCCCACTGCCTCCCCCGGGCCCTCCGGGGAGCCCTGTGGACTCTGCCTTCTGACTCATGGCAGATGGGGGCATCACGTGAGCAAAGCCGCAGTCGGGGGTGACCAGGACCCCAGGGACCAGGCAGATGGCAAATGGGGGGCGGGGCACAGCTGGCACAAAGGGGCCTTTTAGATGGGGGTGGGGCGGGGCCCTGGCTGGGCCTGAGTCTGCCCTCTCCAGAGCTGTCACTTGGCTGAGACCATGCCATCCCTCCAGTCTCTGGTCCTCATGCCCCATCTGGAGTTCCTTGAGGCCCCCCTGGGGGGGAGGGCCAGGAAGATTCTAGGGTCGGGCCCGTGCTGCTGGGAAGGGATCGACGATGGGGGGAGGGACTCAGGCTCCAGCCGGCCCTGGCATGAGGTGGCTGAGGTGCCTTCCCAGGCCCTTCAGTCCAAACTGCCCCTGGTTCCCTGGTGGCTTGGTCTGGACTAGAACAGTCCCTTCCCTGACTTCAGCCCCTGCTGGGTCCTGGGCTCAGTGCTTTGCATGCACCTTTGTTCCTGGGAGGCAGGTGCTCCTGCTGTGCCCACATTAAGGATGTGGACACTGAGGCACAGGGGACGTTCCCGGTGAGTAAACCCATATCTTTGGGGCTCCAGAGTCTGGAGTCTTGTCCACTGTGCTCTCCTTCCCCCTTGGTGGGGCAGGGAGCTCCTTGGCCAGGCCAGGCACCATGCTGGGTGCTGGAGGGTCCCTGCCACTGCAAAGCCCATGCTCCTTGCGGGTGACAGGGCCCACAGACATGACAAGGCCGACTTGGCTGGGTGCGAATCCTGATTTTGCTCCTCTCTGATCATGTGACTTGGGCACGTGCCTCAGTTTCCTCATCTGTAAAGAGGGCTGTTGTGAGGATTAAGGGAGTTAATATAGTAAAGCATTTAGAACGGTACCTGTCCCCTGTAAATGCTAGCCTTTACTTTTAGCTCTCCCAATGGGCAGATAAGTACAGTAACTTGGGAGTACGTCTTTCATTCCCAGGAAAGCAGGGGCCACCCGGGCCCCAGCAGGACCTGCCCCAGCCCCTTCCCTGCCTGACTTGTTCTTGGTGGGGAGACCAGTGTAGTGGGCGTCGGGGTCTGGAGCTGGCGTCTGCTCAGGCTTGGACAGTTTGTGTTGTGCTTGGCAGTTCCAGGAAAGAACATGTAATGGCAGGCAGAGATAAAAGCTTAGCCTGGTGGAGCTGGTAGAGCTTCCGGGCACCAGTGGACAGGCTTGTCTGTATTACTGGGAGGTGGCCTGGGGGTGGGGGCCTCACTGTCCAGGAGCCAGCCCAGGCTCCTGGTCCCTGAAAGGTAGACAGTTCTGCAGCTTTAATGGCTTTGGCCTGGTGCCCCGGGCTTAGGGCCTCTTTAATTTGAAAATGCAACAATGAAATGCTAAAGCTGCTTCTGCCACCTCCCAGACTCCCTTCCCTTTCAGAATGTCCTCCCCACCCCTCCCTCCTCAGGCCTCTGTCCTCCTCCTCCCAGAAGCCCTGGTCTGGGTTCTCAAGCCCCACGGGGCAAGGGGATGGGGGTTGAAGGGCTTATGAGCCTTATGCAACCTCTCCAGACCTCAGTTTCCCTGCCTGTGAGATGGAGATGACAATGCCACCCCTTGCAGGCTTGTTGCTGAAATTTGGGGAAGTAATGCCTACAAAGTATGTACTTATCACAATGCAAAGCTCTGAGAAGCCTTCCACAGACCTCAGCTGAAAGTCTGACCTTCAGGGTCATGGGATGGTTGAGTTAGAACTAGATTCAAATCTTTGAATAATGGCCTTGACCATACGGCTTAATTTCACTGAGCCTCATTACTTAGGCTGTAAAATGGGGATGATGATGCCCAAATCTCAAAGACCCTGTGGGAATGAAATGAGACAGCCACATGTCATAGGGGCTTATGAGCAGGAGACCTCCACCCCCAGGGGCCCTAGACCTTGCTCACCTCCTCCCTTTGGGAGAGGCACAGAAATTGAGTGGTTAGGGGTGTGGGCTCTGGGGCTGCCTCGTTCTGTCCATCTGATGTGTATTAACCTCTCTGTGCCTCATTTCCGTCGTCTTAAAAATGAGGATGGTAGTGGCACCTTGAGAAGGAAATGAGCCACTAGGTCTTAAACCATGGCCCAGAACCTGGCCTGCAGCAAGCCTGTTGTCATTCTCTCCAAATTTAGGGAGGCTATCCCGGAGCACTAGCCCCGCCCTCCTGTGATGTCACTGGGAAGGGCACCAATCCTCAGAGAGCCCGCCCCTGGGGCCACGCCCACCCAGTAGTGCTCCCGAGCTGCGGGCCTGAGCAGCTGTCCAGTCGCGGCAATTTCTAGACGGCCTGGGGCTGCTCCTGAGACCCGAGGCTTGGCCCGCCTGGCCGTGGTCCTGGCTCTGGAGGGAGGCCTGGGTTCTAGCTGGGCTGCTTTCCTTGAAAAGGGCCGAGCAGGACTCTGTGGTCACTTGTCTGGGGGACCTGAGTTTTGTGGCTGGTACCCTGGGTCTCTGACCCTGTGGGAGGGAGACAACTGCCCAGGCCACCTGCCTCAGTGGTGACATATGTGAGGGGTGAACCCCAGGAGCTGCTGGGGTAGCTGAGTCATGCCTGGTGCACTGCCCGCTGCCCACTGCTCCTCTGGCTGTGTCACTGCCTTGAGTGTCTAACAGTGCGTGGGGGCAGGGTTGGCGACTCATAGCCCAGCCCCCCTCCCCTCATGTGCAGAGCTTTGCTAACTACAAAGACCCTTTTATCTTGACCTGTATCGACATTTCACAAATGACAAAGCAGGTTCAAGGTCCCCCTGCCAGTCAGTGGTAGCAGAGACTTGAACCCGGGTCTCCTGCCTCCAGGCATGGGCTTTTTCCCAAGGCACCCCAGGAGCTCTGTTCCCCCTGTAGGTAGTGAGTTCCCCATCCCTGCAGGTGTTTAAGTTTGGCAGGGAAGTTGTAGAAGGAACAGGGGCATCACGTGGGGTTCTTACAGCCTTGAGTTTTTCTGATCCTGGGGGGAGAGGCACCTATTTCCCACTTTCTCCCTAGTCATAAGTCTCTGTAGCAGCACATAGGGGCATCAGGCATTGTTGATGGGCAGCTGGCACCTCCATCTAGAATCCCCCTCCATAGCTTTGCCTGTGACCTTAGCTGAACGTCTACCGTTCCACACACCTGCGTGTGACATGTCTTTGCTAGAGCCATGGGCAGCAGGCGGGATCTAGAAGGAATCCTTGTGGGCAGTTTCCTCTGTGCTGTCCTTACCCCTGTCTGCCTGTACCTGCACCTGCCACTTCCTCTATGGGGCCCTGCCACCTGTGGACATGGTGTGGGGGTGGATGGGCAGGGAATGGTCCCTAGCTGTCCGGGGCCTGGTACCTGATGTGGAAGTAGGAGAGCCAGGTCCAGTGCAGCAGCACCCATCGCCAGCCATGGGGGAGGGCAGCCAGTGCCTCCCCTCAGAGACACCGTGGCAGAGGTCAGCATGCCTGGGGGGCCTGCTTCTATCCCCCCCGCCCCGGGCTTGGGAAACCAGAGTCGGAAGCCGCAGTAATTGCTGTCCAGGGAGGCTGACCACAGTGAGTGGGTGGGACAGTGAGATTGGGGAGAGGGTGGTCTGGGCCCATTCCTGGGCTATGAGGCCTCAGGCCCATTGTTCAGCCTCTCTGCGCCTCCATGTCCAACTGCTGCCACTGGGGGGCAAGGGGTGGGGCTATCATGTAGGAACTGGAGGCGGCACAGGCTAAGGAGTGGACAGAGTTTGGTTTGGGACCAGTTTTACCAGATGTGTGACCTCGGGCAAGTGGCTTCTCCTCGCTGAGCCTCATTTTCCCCAGCTGTAAAATGGGAGATCAGTTACATCACATGGTTTGCAGTTGTCTGTGGGTCCCTGTGCCAACTCCCTTGGGAGTCTCTGCAGGCTAATCTTTGGGATACAACCCCCACCCAGGATGCCCTGGCCACAGACATGTGCTTCTCTCCCCACACCCCCACTCCGCCTTGGAGAGCCCACGAGGAGGGAAGCTTGGCAGTTACAGCAATAAGAGCACAACCCACCTTCACTGGCAAATTCCCTCCCTGGGCTCCCTTGGGGCCACAGAAGACCTTCAAAGAGCTTGGGGGTGGTAGCTTGCCTTTATGGAGAGGGGAAATCCAAGGTTGGCTGCTCACAGATTCAAGATGGAATCTCAGACATCATCTAATCCAGCCACTTAAAAAGTGTGTCTGTGGATTTAAGAAAGGCTTGGGCTCCCAGACTTCTGCATTGCATGTTGCCAAGGCAACGGTTGCCAGAGCCTTTACTGGGTAGATGCACACTGAGACTCTCCAGGAGGGGAGCAAGGCTCTTGGGCTGTGCACAGTCCTCCCTCTCTGGCCAAGCACCTGGCAGAGGTGTGTATGTCCCTGGCCCCAAGGAGTCAGAGGCTGGGGAGCAGAGATGGCTCAGTGCTGGAGCCCCCCCCAGAGTGGCACCTTTGTGTTGGAACCACAGCATGAGGAAGGGGCTCCTGCTGGGAAGAGGCTTGGGGCCTGCGTGACCTGGCTTAGAGCCCCAGCGCTGTCTCACTCATTCATTATTCAACAAACATTTATTGGGCATCTACTATGTACCAGGCAGTGTGCTGCGTACTGGAAATGCAAGTGGCAAACAAGACAGACAAGACCGAGCAAATATTGAGAAATGGATAACAAGTAAGCAAATAGCAGGGTAATTTCAGACGGTGTTAAGTGTGTAAAAACAATAGGACAAGATGACTTGGAAGAGAGAGATGGGTAGAGAGAATAATTTTGGTTGGGTGGTCAGAGAAGGCTTCTCAGAGGAGGGGACACTTGAGTTAAAGTCTGACAAGGAGCCAGCCAGACTAAGGGCCCCGGAAAAAAATGTTCCATGTTGTGGTGAAAGCATGTGCAAAGGTCCTGAGGTGTGTGTGTGTGCAGAGAGGGGGCCAGAGGGCTGGAGCCAGTAAATGCAGGGAGGGATGGAATGGGATAAGGTGGGGGGAGCTGAGCAGGGCCACTAGCTTGCTATTTTGACAGTCATGCTGCTCTCTGAGCCTCTGACTTATAAAATGAGACTTATCAGCTTGTCTCTAACTTCTTCTCTGGTCAGGATTCTCATGGGTGTGAAGTGAGTGAGTGGATCGTAAATCTCTTTGTCTGAGACTTGGCTCTGGGTGGCAATGAACTATTGTAGGTTTTTAAATTATTTATTATGAGTGGGTGGGATGCTCAGCACCCAGGGTGCTGTGCCTCTGTTTCTCTGGGTGTCACTGCAGCAAGTGAACACCTAGTGCATACAAAATGCCAGGGGTGCCCCATCTGTGCCCTCCCCCCGAATTCCCTGAACCACAACCCCCTGCTAGCTCTTTTTAAGCACAGGATCCTCTGGTCCAACAGTGGCCGCCTTCTCTGGCCCAGCAGGCCCTGGAATCCTTTCCGGGCGAAGGTTTCACCAGAGAACAGCAACTCCTTTCTTTGCTTTCTTTTCCTCTTCCTCCGGGGGCCAAAAATAATGCCTGAATGGGGCCTGCTCTGAGGAGGCAGCGAGACAATAGCAGCCTCCTGGCTCTGGCCCATCAGTCGGGAGGAGGGGGCGGGGCACGGGTCCTCCATCCCCAAGGCCCCAAGCCCCTACCACCTTTCCCATGGCTTCTGCCAAGGGAAAAAAAAGTCCCAAAGCGCCTCCATCCCCTTGGAGTGTGACCATTTTCAGGTCTCCCCACTTGTCTGGGACGGCACTTGTGGTTGCATGGCTGAGACGCGGGCCCCCCCGAGTTGCCCGAGCAGCACCCCCACCCCTGCTCTGGACTGAAGGCCGTGGCAGGGGTGCCGCCTCCTGCTTGCCTTCCGAGCACTGACTGGCACAATGGAGGCCGCCCCAGGGCTCTGATGTCGTTTCCTTTGACTCAGTGGCTATGAGGGGCTTTTTAGAGGTCAAAAGGTGTGTCCTTTTGGGAGGAAGTGAGCCACTTGTCACTGGAGGTGATCAAATAAAGTTGGGATGTGCACTGGATGGTGCGGGGTGAGGGGGATTAGTCAAGCATCAGATGGACATTTGGTCTTGAGGCCTTCATGTCGCCGAGTAGATCTGGGATTGAATTCCATATGCCTCTCCTCTTAGCTAGGTGGCTTGGGCAAGTCATATCATCTCGCTGAGCCCCTGTTTTCCCATCTGTGAGATGGGTTCAACAGGACTTGTCTCGCAGAGTGGTGGAAATGGATCTCCAAAATGTCCAGTGCAATGCTTGGCACATGGTAGGGGTTCCAGAAGCTTTGCTGGCTCCTTCCCTCCGTCCTGGACTGGCATTTAATTTGGGTCACACAAAGAAGGGTCTGACCCACTCCCCATGGAGCACTGGAAGAAGGCCAGGGGGAATCCCCAACCCAGAACTATCTCAGAAGGAGGAATCCCTGGTGGACTAGTGCAATCTGTGAAGGCTTTCCAGAGGAGGTGTGCTCCTAAGGAGTCTGCAGGGTAGTGTGGTACATTCTGGGCTCACAGCAGCCAATGGTGGGGGACTAAGGGGTGTCCAGCCTGGCTTGAGGCCAAGGCCACTGGCTGGCAACCTCCATGGGGCCAGATTCAGTTTCTAATAGGCCACAGGAGTGGCCCCCACTGGGTTCTAAAAAGATTTGAGTTTAAAGTTGATGTTAACAAATTTGCCAATTTCATGTACAAATCTGGGTTTTCTGCTTTTCTTGAGAAATTGGAAGCTTTGGTGCTTTGAGGTCCCTCTAGTCAGGCAGGTATTACCCAGTGCCATAACTAGCTGTCCTAAATCTTGCCCTCCCTCCCGCCAGCTCCCCGCCTGGTCCAGACAGCATCCAAGTCAGGGATCTTGGGTGCAGGACAAGCTGGGCAGCCCTCGCTGTGCTGGGTCGGAGTTGGGCAGTGACGTCGTCTCCGCAGCTGCCAATGGTTGCCAAGGAAACGGTTGCCAGGGGCTGCTGTCACCTGCGCCCCTTCTTCCCGGGTTGGCGGGTTGGCGGGCTGGCGGGCTGGCGGGCTGGCGGGCTGGCGGCTGGAGCTTGTCAGCCCATCTTCCCAGGCTGCCCCTATTGTCTGAAGCTCCTGTGAGGGGGCAGCCCGCCTTCAAGGTCTCCTCTGGCCTCTTGAAATTAGGGGAGAAACTGACTTGCCACCCCAGCGGGGCCACAGC
>JAQZBX010084272.1:0-13281 GCA_029593785.1 Cabassous unicinctus | reverse complement strand
AATAGAAGGCAACTTCCTCAACATGATAAACAGTATCTATGAAAAATCCACAGCCAACATCATATTCAATGGTGCAAGACTGATAGCTTTTCCTCTAAGATTGGGAACAAGACAAGGATGCCCACTGTCACCACTGTTATTCAACGCTGTACTCGAAATTCTAGTTAGAGCAATTAACTAAGAGAAAGAAACAAAAGGCCTCCAAATTAGAAAGGAAGAAGTAAAACTTTCCCTATTTGCAAATGTCATGATACTACATATAGAAAATCCTGAAAAATCCACAAGAAAGCTACTGGACTAAAAAAATGAATTTATCAAACTGGTGGGATACAAAATCAACATGTAGAAATCAGTAGTGTTTCTTAGTAATGAACAATCATAAGAAGAAATCAAGAATAAAATCCCATTTACAAAAGTAACTAAAAGAATCAATATTTAGGAATAAATCTAAGGATGTAAAGGACTTGCACACAGAAAACTGTAAGACATTACTAAAAGTAACCAAAGGAGTAAATAAATAGAAAGACAAACCATGTTCATGGATTGGAAGCCTAAATATCATTAATATTTCTATTCCACTCAAAGTGATTTACAGATTCTACACAATCCCAAGTAAAATTTCAATAGCCTTCTTTACAGAAATTGAAAAGCCAATCATCAAATTTATATGGAAAGGTAAGGGACCCCAAATAGCCAAATCCATCTTGATAAAGAAGAATGAAATTAGAGGACTCATACTTCCTGACCTTAAAGCTTATTACAAAGCCACAGCAATCTCAACAGCATGGTACTGGCACAAGGACAGACATATATTTCAATGGAATCCAACTGAGAGTTCAGAAATCAACCCTCACATTTATGGCCAACTGATTTTTGACAAGGATGTCAAGTTCACTCAATGGGTAAATAGTCTCATCCACAAATGGTAATGGGAAAACTGGATATTTATGTGCAAAACAATGAAGGCTGACCTCTACCACCATATACAAAAATCCACTCAAAATGCATCACAGCCCTAAATATAAGAGCCAGAGATTTAAAACTCCTAGACAAAAACTTAGTGAAATATCTTTAGGACCTTGTAATAGGCAATGGTTTCTTAGACTCTATTACCAAAGCACAAGCAACTAAGGAAAAATTAGATAAATGGGTACCATATCAAAATTAAAAACTTGTGCATCCAAGGACTTTACCATAAAAGTAAAAAGACAACCTTTCAATGGGAGAAAATATTTGGAAACCACGTTTCAATATTCAGAACATATAAAGAAATTCTACATCTCAACAATAAAAAGCCAAACAATCCACTTTAAAAATGGGCAAAAGATTTGAATAACCATATATACAAATGGCCAAAAAAGCACATGTAAAGATGCTCAACATCACTAGCTATTGGGAAATGCAAATCAAACCACAATGAGATATCATTTCACACCTACTAGAATGGCTATTATTAAAAAAAAAAAAAAAGAAAGAAAATTACAATTTGGAGCTGATGCAGAGAAATAGGAACACATTCATTGCTGGTAGCAATTTAAAATGGAGCAACTGCTGTGGAAGACAGTTTGGCAGTTCCTGAGAAAGCTAAGTATAGAATTGCCATATAACCTGGAAATCCCACTTCTAGGTATATACCCTAAAGAACTGAAAGCAGGGACTTGAACAGATATTTGCACATTGATGTACACAGCAGCATTATTCACAACTGCCAAAAGATGGAAGCAACCCAAGTGTCCGTAAACCGATAAATGGATAAAATGTGATATATACATACAATGGAATATTATTCAGCTGTAAAAAGGAATGAAGTTTTTATTTGTGCAACAACATGGATGAAAGGACAAATATTGTATGAGCTCACTGATAATTAGAAAAGCAAAATCATAGTTAAAATCTAGAATGCTAGGGGTTGGGTTGGGAGGAGGAAATGAGGAGTTTTTGCTTAAATCGTACAGTTTCTATTTAGGTTGACTGTAAAGTTTTGGTAATGAATGGTGGTGACAGTAATAACACAAAATTGTGAATGTAATTAAGAGCACTGAATTATATATGTGAATTCTATTAACAGGGAAATTTTAAGTTGAACATATGTTACTAAAATAAAAATTTTATGGAAACATAGGACTGTACAATACAATAAACCCTATTGTAAACAATGAACTTTATTTAATAGTACAATTATGAAAATGTTCTTTCATGAATTGTAACAAATGTACCACACTAATGCAAGTGTTAATACAGAAGTATATGGGAACTCTGTATTTTATATTTTATGCATGATTTTTCTCTAAGCCAACTTCTTTAATAAAAAAAATATATATATATAAAAGAATTAACCAAAACTTCACAGTTTTTCCAAAATGCAATAGAGGAAATATTTCCCAATGCATTCTATGAGGCTAGTATTACCTTGATAGCAAAACCAGACAAAGACATTACAGGAAATGAAAACTAGAGGTGAGTATCACTTATAAATAAGTAGCAAAATTCTTCAACAAAATACTAGCAATCCAAATTCAGCAACATATTAAAAGGATTATACCCCATGACCAAGTGGAATTTATCCCAAGAAGATATTTTAACATTTGAAAGGAAATCAATGTAATATGCCATATCAATATAAAGGATAAAAATCATATGATCATCTAAATTGATGTAGAAAAAGAATTTGACAAAATCTAACACCTCTCCATGATTAAAAAATACTCAATAAACTTCAGATAGAAAAGAAATCCCTTAACATGATAAAGGGTATCTATGAATAGTCCAACGCTAACGTCATACTTAATGGCAAAAGATTGAAAACTGCTTGCCCTTAAGGTCAGGAACAAGACAAGGATGTCGGTTCTTGCCACTTCTATTCACCCTTGTATTAGATGTTCTAGTCAGGACAGTTAAATAAGAAAAAGAAATAAAAGCCATACAGATTGGAAAGGAAGAAGTAAAATTAACTCTGTTCACAGAAAACACGGACTTATATGTTGAAATCCCTAAAGAATATACACCCTTCCCCAAAAATACTATTAGAGCTAATAACCAAGTTCAGCAAAGGTGCAGGACACAAGATCAATATATGAAAATCAGTTGTATTCCTATATATTAGTAATAAAAATCTGAAAATAAAATTTAAAAACAATTCCATTTACAAGAGCATCAAAAAGAATACTTAGGCATAAATTTATAAAGAACAAGAGCTGTACACTGAAAATTACAGTATGTTGCTGAAAGAAATTAAAGAATATTCATGGATTGGAAAACATACTATCATTAACATGACAATACTCACCAAAATTTATCTACAAATCCAATTCAAATCCTATTAAGTTCCAAATGCCTTTTAGCAGAAATAAACTAATACTAAATTTATAAGGAAATGCAAGGGAACCCAAACTGCCAAAACAATATGGAAAAAAAAAAAAAAAAGAACAAAGTTGGAACACACATTCTTCATTATTTCAAAACTTAGTACAAAGCCACAATAATCAAGATAGTATAGTACTGACATAAAAACAGATATATAAATCAATGGAATATAACTGAGAGAGCTACAGAAATAAATCCATACATCTCTGGTCAAATGATTTTTTACAAGGGCGCCAAGAGAATTTAATAAGGCTAGAACAGTCTTTTCTATGCGTGATACTGGGATATCTCCATAGACTAATGATTTTCCCCTTGAACAAAAGAACAATAGGCACTCTGCAAAGCACTTTACATTTATTAACTCGTTTAATCCTAAGAACAACCCTATGAGAGAGATGCTATTCTTATTCACATTTTATATCTGGGAATACAGAGGAATGGAGAGGATAAGAAATTTGCTTAGCTAATAATTTGAAATCAGTGTGACTTCAACACTTCTGTTCCTTGAATTCTCATTTTAAAGTGCCCTTACAATAGCCACTCCTCTATTGCTGCAGCCTCTTCATTCCTAATCCACCACACTCCTTCAACCCCTCTTCCACAGCTACTCCATTTCATCTTCCACCAGGCTCTGTTCTGAAATTCATCAAAAGCTGTCCAAAAGGAAAAGGAGTCTGGCCAAACAACCATTTTCCCACAGGATGAATCCAAACAGTATCTTCTCTGTCTTCCTACTTTAGCCTTCCCCCGCAGCCACAACATACCCATCCCCATTTATCCTACTACATACCCCTCTAACTGTGAGAGTCTTATCCATCATGTTAGCCCCAAATGTCTTCCTGGTTTTCAAAGCAGTGCAAATATACAGATCACCCAGAAAGGAACTAAAATTTATTTTTCATGAAGGCTGCCCTCTTGAAGTCTCTTAAACAGAATGACTGCCATTCTCTAGAGGCTGCAAGAAGATACTAAGATTAAAAAAGAAAGTATGGAGAAGAAGGGAAGACAGGGAGGGAGAAAGGAGGAGAGAAAGGGAAATGGGGGTGAGGGGTGGCAAGAAGGGGAATGGGAATAAAAGGACAAAATCTGACCACCCATGGTAGGCATTTTACACATTACCTTATTTAATTTCCCAATAACTGTATTTATTTTATAGACGTCTAAACTGGGATTTCACTGTCTAGTAACTTAAAAGCCAGTGCTTTTACACCAACAATGCCTCCTCCTATAGAGGATAGACATGTACATCTTATGTTGGCCTGGGCCTGACTGTCAGTAACTAAGTATTTCCCTTGAATGAGTTCCTCATCTTCTCAAAGCTCAAATTCCCTCTTCTCAAGTGAAGAGACTTAACAGGATGCTCTCTATAGTGCTTTTGTTACATAGAGATTATTTAGAATGCATGAGAGCATTTTACTTCCTTGCTCCTAAAAAGCTATCATTTACACAATCGTAAAAATAAAAAAGTAAAACAAAGTCAAAGTAAAATGTTCTGACTCCAGATCACGCCAAATCAGCTGGGGGAGAAAAGCTTCCTAGGCCATTACTAGATATGCTGAAGTGGTCAACCGGACTCAGCTTGCCATTCACTTCAAGAGAATCTCTCCGGAGGATCAGCAAATATTCTGAAGCACAGGTGCAAGGATCCTTGACTTCACAAAGATTAAAAAATTCCAACCCTCCTTACCCTTCTAGTATTTTGAACTTAAACAGGGCTGGAAGGCAAGCCTAGTTACTACCTTTATATTACAAGCTAGTTCTAGTGGGTTTGATCAGCAAAGATTCAGTTAATGTTACATGGAACAATTAAATTTTCTAGTCAAAACTGGATTTTAACCACAATAAATGGATCTGAACAACTAACACATTTCAGAAACCAGCAAAGTAAGAAAAAGATAAAATTCTAACTTTAGCACGCAGTAACTTATAGCAATTTTACTTCAGCATGCAGCAATTTATGGCAATTTTTACAAACACACAAAAAACACACAATGTTCAGTATTCCTGCTATATATATATGTATATAAAAATGTTATATATACATATATATATGTATATATATATATATATAATTTTTTTTTTTCTTTTGGTGCACCGTTCCTGAAAGTACTGCAATACCAGGTCGATGCATGGAGCGGACGGAGCAATCCCCCACTCCATCTCTTAATTCCAAAAATCCATTTAATATATTGTCCTCAGATAGAGAACGCATCAGATATCAAACTGATAAGAACAGACACTACACTTGACCTCAGCCAAAAGGCCGAGAAGCGATTTCTGCTATTTTAAAGGAACTTCAGATATATGTAAATGTAAACCAAAAACTCTTCTCAGAAAATCTCCACAGTTAAACCAAAAATATATTGTCAAAGCAGTGTACAAAAGTAAGCAAGGACACTAAAAGGGAATGCAATGACTTTTTCCTATTAGAAGTAACCGGATAGCTGTGGCAAAATTTGCATGTCATCATAATCTGCTGAAAATCTACTTTAAAACATTCTTTCACATCATTGACATGATGCCTAGGATTTATTTCAAAAGAATCTTGGGGGTAAGGATGCTAGGAGGGGGAACACAGAAGTAGAAACAAGATAGTTTATGATTTGATAACTGTTAAACCGATAGGTAGATGGGGGTTCATAATCTTATTCTTTCTACTTTCATATGTTTGAAGTTTTTTGCGTAAGAAAAGGTAAAAAAAAAATTACTATACTTTCTTGATGAACAAATTTAATTCCCATATCCTAAAAAGAAAGAAAGAATAGTACCTTCCAATCGCTGAATTTTTGCTTTCACAGAAATGACAGCTTCAAAGGGTGAAACTCTCAGCTCAAAACATGTTCCAGTCAAAGTTTCAATGAAGAGCTCCATGGTATCGTAGAAAGGAAGTTTGTAGTAAAATGGTCCCACGTTATCTTCATTGAAGAATGGAGGCTCTTTTTTGTTATCCATTACTTTGACTTTTCTAATTCCTCTGGAATATGTTGTAGGCAACAGTATTCCAGTTCTAGCCAAATCAGTTTTGAACACTGGTTATACATATCGTTGTTCATGTTTTGAGTTTTGTACCTAAAAAACAAGAATAAATTTTTTAACAAGTCTATCTGAAAGTTTCATTCTGCCATAAAGATTTTTTTTAGCAACTCTTACTCCGATCAACTTTCCAGACCTCCCAGAATACCTATTAGTACTTATTTTTAATCCTGATTTTTTTTTTACTTTTGTGTGGGAAACCGCTCTCCTTACTATAAGATGATTAAGGTATATTGTGGATACTATTCTGTATCTTACTAGCTCAGCACAGTTCCTTATAGAAAGCATATACTCAAAATATTTGATATTTAAACAAGCTCAACAAGATGGTATATATTTGCAAGACTGAAAAATGTATTTTTCTAAAAAATACATGTAAATTATGTTTTCTAAATCATTTCTTTACAGTTATTGTACATTTGAATCACACTGGATAAAAAGAAGGTCAACTAACTTAGTAGGTTTCTTTAAAAAAAAGACTCACTAAATAATCAACATGTGGGTGCTCAGAGATGGTATCTATTAGTACAGCACTGAGTTGAGGTTAATATTGGAAATAGGCATAATTTCTACTCACAAACATACAATGGCTGTTAAATGAAGCAAACTTATAGTATGATAAACCACAAGTATATAATTAGGAGCATGGGAATAATCAAATTGATAAATTCCAATTAGTGAAAACTTTATTAAGGGGTTCTTAAAACTTGTACCAGAAGGACACATGACACATATTCCTGGAGAGGTGGCTTAACTTTGTTAAGATAAATTCACATATCATAAAAGCTTTATTTTATGACATATAATTCATATATCATATTGAGATATAATTGAGATAAAATTCACGTATCATAAAATTCATTCATTTAAAGTGTCCATTTCCATGTTTTTTTTTGTTTGTGTTTTTTCTATTCACAAAGAAAAAACTCCAGTCCATCTTTTAATTTTTTTTGAAAAATTCCTGACATTACAGAACTAAACTGAAATGTATTAATATTCCACTCTTACATTTCCATGACAAACAGAAAAAAAAATTCATGAGCCAAAAAAAAACAAAAAAAAACCCCACAAAACAAAAAACAGGGAGAAGCTTATAAAACTAAATACGGTTCTCAGCATTAACAGCTGAACAGAGAAAGGAATTAAAATGCTTTAATTAAAAAATCACGAGCGGATGATAAAGTGTGTAGAAACTGAAAATTTACAAACTATTTAAAACCTGGAATCACTGACTGTTCAGAAACTACACAGATGGATCATGAGTGGTGGTGAACAGCAGAAAGGGATTATGGATGAAATCTGCATTGTTCTAGCTGCTCCCCATGCCACCCGTCTCCGAGGAAAGCCTGACATTGATTAGATACTGAGCCAGACTATTGCTGGCAGCAGATCCAATGATGGTAACCTGCCTATCAGTAGATCCTTCCACTGGGTTTGCAATTTTGATCTGCGCCCCAGACATCTAACAGATCTCATTGACTTTGGCGCCTTGACGCCCGATTATGCAGCCAATCAAATCATTTGGAATGGTGAGTTCATGAGTAGTCTGAGCAGATGCATCCAAACCTGCCCAATAGCCTTTCACCTCTGGAGAGCTGGATTCAATGTCACTGAATCCAGTGTTGCCGTACGTCATAGGAAAATGAGACTGTTGCATCGCCAACTGGTGCAGCTTGGTCAAATCTGGCTGTGGAATGGCATACTGTCCTTGAATGGTATAAGTCTCTAGATGTGGTCCCTCCAGGTCAGGGTTGAGGCACATGGATGGGGTGGTGTGGGGAAAGCTCGCACTGTCACTGCCTGTGCTGTACCTGTCCTGACCACCTGCAAAGATGACCAGAGAACTGGACGGCTTGGGCCGGTATGGGATGGTCACGCCCTTCGGGGGGCACTGGGAGAGAGTCTCCAACATGACCACACAGATCTGTTTGACACACTCAATGATGGATTGCGGAATGCCAGCGATAGTGATGGCCCGCTCGGTTGAGTTGGGGAGCATATCCCCTGCCACATGGACCTGAGCCCCTGTACTCTCTCGTATTTCCTTGATCTTACAACCACCTTTTCCAATAAGAGAGTCACACTGACTAGCAGGGACCACCAGCCTCAGGGTGACTGGGGGTCTACTGGCAGCTGTGCTATTAATCGCAGAGCTGCTGATGTCCTCTTCCAGTTTGTCAATGATCATAGCAAAAGCTTTAAAGATGGCATTAGTGGGTCCAGCCAAAGTGATAATTCTCTCAGAACAATTCCCTTCTGAGATGTTGATACGTGCACCACTTTCCTCGCGCATCTTAACTGATTCTCCTTTCTTTCCGATGATACTGCCAACTTCCTTTCCATGCATAAGTAGCCGGATGGTGAGAGTGACATTTAATCCACCTTCAATCACGCCAGTGTCCATGTCCAGCAGTGTTCTGGGGAGCTGGACTTTGAGTGGTCAAGTCTTTGGTCACTGCAGGCACGCGGCGACTGTGGGGAAAAGGGGAGCGGGCGGGAAGGGGAAGGGCGGGAGGCCGGGGGCGAAACAATAGGGGCCCGCGGGAAGACGAGGGGGGCCCCGCGGGCGGGTGGAGGAGGAAGGGTGGGTGGAAGAGGAGGAGGAGGAAGGGGGAAAGAGACCCCGGGGCAGGAGAGGGAGCAGGTTGTGGCTGCTCCGGCTGCTGCCTCTGCTGGTCTGGGACCATGGTTTTAGTATATTTACAGAGTGGTACAGCCATCATCGCAATCAATTTCAGAACATTTTTATCACTCCAAAAAGGAACCCTTTGTACCTTTAACCATCACCCCAGAAGGCCTCCACACCCTCCTAGCCCTAGGCAACCAGTAATCTACTTTCTGCCTGTATAAATTTGCCAATTCTAGACATTTCATATAAAAAGGATCCTATAATATGTGGTCCATTGTGGCTGGCTTTTTTCTGTTAGATTCTAAGTATGTACTTCATTCATTTATATTGCCAAACAATAATCCTTTGTATGAACAGATCACATTGGGTTTCTCCAATCATCATCAGTTGGATGGGCATTTAGACTGTTTCCACATTTTCTTCCACTTTTTGGCTATTATGAATAATGCAACAATAAGTATCCGTGTACAAGTTTTTGGTGCACATTTGTTTTCCTTTCCCTTGGATACATACCTAGGAATGGAATGGGTTATGTGGTAACCATGTTTAGCAATTGGTGCAGCTAACAAATGGTTTTCCAAAGTTGCCATACCATTTTACATTCCCAACAGCAATGTGCAAGCGTTCCAATTTCTCCACATCCTATCTCTTGTTACTGTCTTTTTTCTAATAGCCATCCTACTGAATGTGATGTATCTCATTCTGGTTTTGATTTGCATATCCCTAATGACTAATGACGTTGAACATCCAACTGTCTATCTTCTTTGGAGAAACAGCCATTCAAATCCTTTGCCCTTTATAAAATTTAGGATATCTGTACTTTTATTATTAATCATAAGAGTTCTTTATATATTCTGGATACAAGTACCTTATCAGATATGATTTATAAGTATTTTCTTTTGGTTTATGGGTTGTCTTCACTTTCTTGCTGGTGTCTTTTGTTTTTATTTTGTTTCTTTATTTTTTATTTTGTTTTGCTGGTGTCTTTTGAAGCTCAAAATTTTTAATTTTTAAGAGCTGTGTAATTTTAGCTCTTATATTTAGGCTTATGATCCATTCCGAGTTTATTTTTGACTCTGGTGTGAGTTAGGGCTCCAACTTCATTCTTTTGCACATGGATATAAAGTTGACCCATTACACTTGTTGAAAGACTACTTTTTCCTGACTGAATTGTTTTGCACTGCTTGTCAAAAACCAAATGACCACAAATGCAAGGGTTTATTTCTGGGCTCTCAATTCTATTTCCTTGATCTATATGTCTATCCTATTTATCAGTCTTGATTACTATAGGTTTGTACTAAGTTTTGACATCAGAAAGTATAAGTCTTCCAAATGGTTCCTTTTTGTTTTGTTTTTTTCAAGACGATTTTGGCTATACTGGGTCCCTTGAATTTCCATATGAATTTCAGGGCCAGTTTGTCAGTTTCTGCAAAAAAGTCAGTTGTGATTTTGATAGGTATTGTACAATCTGTTGATTAATTTGAGGAGTTTGCCATTTTAACAATATTAAATCTTTCAATTCATGAACATGTGATGTTTTTAAATTAATATCTCCTTTAATTTCTTTCAACAATGTTTTGTAGTTTTCAGAGTATAAGTTTTGGACTTCTTTTGTTAAATTAATTCTAAATATTTTTTTTTATTCTCTTTTAAAGGGAATTGCTTTAATTTTGTTTTCAGATTAATTTAGTGTTCAGAAATATAATTGATTTTTGTTATATTGATCTTGTATCCTGCAAGCTTGCTGAACTCACTTATTACTTTTATTAGTTGTGTGTGTGTGTGTGTTTGTGCATGTGTTTCATTAGGATACACAAGATCATGTCAGGTACAAAAAGATAGTTTTACTTCTTCATTTCCAATCTAGATGCCTTTTATTTCCCTTTCTTGCCTAACTGCCCTGCCTAGCACCTCCACTACAAGGTTGAATAGAAGAGGCGAGAGGCAGTATCTTTTGCCTTCTTCCTGATCTTAAGGAGAAAGCATTGAGTCTTTCACAAGATATGGTGTTAGCTGTAGGCTTTTCACAGATGCCCTTTATCAGGTTGAGGAAATTCCCTTCTATTTCCATTTTATTCAGTTGTGGTGTTCTGTTTTGTTTTGTTTTTTTTAATCATGAAGGGGTGTGGGATTTTGTCAAATGCTTTTTTGGCATTTATTGAGATGATCAGATGTTTTTCATCCTTTATTGTATTACTATGATCTATTACAATTGATTACACTGATCTATCACACTGAATGATTTTTGTCTGTGATTTATGTTAAATGATTTTACATTTTGAACTACCCTTGCATTCCTGGGAAAAGTCCAATTTAAACGTGGCATATAATCTATAAAATACGTTGCTGGAGGACAACCAGCAAGATGGCGGCAGAGTAAAGAGCTTCTAGAGTCAGCTCGTGCTACAGGGCAATTAGAAATCACCCAGAGCTACCTAAAGCACCTGTTTGGGGGCTGCAGGAGACCAGAAGAGCATCCTGCAACATCCCTGAAAGAACGGAAGGAGGAGACTGCCCATCTGCAGAGCAGATTCGTGAGTAGAGCTCTGGCAGGGAGGAAGTTGATGGGCCCTGCACCAGCATCTCCAGGTAACTTCAGGAATATTCAGCTAGCACAGGCTGAACAGTCAGAAGTCTACCAGGGTAACTGTGGTCATTTTGGACCACACGGCATAGGTTGCTGCCCACATCTGCAGCTCCATTCCTTACTCAAGCAGGGGAGGAAGGGCTGTGAAGCTTCATCAGTCTCCCCGGGGCAACTAGAGTTTAGGCCTGCACGACTTGGATTACTACACACAGCTGTGGTTCTGTTCCTACGCCTGGCAAAGGAGAAAGTTGAGAGAAGCTTCAACTGTCCCTTGGGCAATGAGGACAGCTTGAGCCTTCACAGCTTACAGCACCAACTACGTCCTTGGATCATACTACACATCCAGCATGGGAGAAAGGACAAGAAAGTCCTGAAATAAAGAGAGAAACTGCACCCAGAATAAATACATCTAGTAAGCCAGATGCCAAGACACCAACAAAAATTACAATCCACACCAAGAAACAGGAAGATATGGCCCAGTTAAAGGAACAAGATGAGCCTCCAGATGACATAAAGGGGTTGAGACAACTAATCATAGATGTTCAAACAAATCTCCTTAATAAATTCAATGAGATGGTTAAAGAGATTAAGGAGATTAAGACATTGGATGAGCAAAAAGAATTTGAAAGCATACATAGAAAAATAGCAGATCTTATGGGCATGAAAGGCACAATAAATGAAATAAAAAATACACTGAAATCATGTAATAGCAGATTTGAAGAGGCAGAAGAAAGGATTGGTAAGCTTGAAGAAATGGCCTCTGAAAGTGAACATATAAAAGAACTGATGAAGAAAAGAATGGAAAGAATTGAACAAGGTCTCAGGGAACTAAATGACAGCAAGACACGTGCAAGCATATGTGTCATGGGTGTCCCAGAAGGAGAAGAGAAGGGAAAAAGGGCAAAAGGAATATCTGAAGAAATAATGGTAGAAAATTTCCCATCCCTACTGAAGGACATGGATATCCATGTCCAAGAAGCACAACGTACTCCCATCTGAATGAATCTGAATAGACCACCTCTGAGACACACACTAATCAGAATGTCAAATTCCAAAGACAGAGAATTCTGCGAGCAGCAAGAGAAAAGCGATGCATAATATATAAGGGATACCCAATAAGATTAAGTGCTGATTTCTCATCAGAAACCACGGAGGCAAGAAGACAGTGGCATGATATATTTAAGATACTGCAAGAGAAAAACTTTAAGCGAAGAATTTTATATCTAGCAAGATTTTCTTTCAAAAATGAGGGTGAGTTTATAATATTCGCAGATAAACAGAAACTGAGAGAGTCTGTAATCAAGAGACGGGCTTTGCAGGAAATACAACAGCTGTGCTACAGTCTGAAAAGAAAAGACAGGAAAGAGAGGCTTGGAAGAGAGTCTAGAAATGAAGATTATATCAGTAAAAATAACTGAAAGTCTCATAAAAGTGCTGAAAATAAAATATGACAGATAAAACTCAAAGTCAAAATGAGTGAAATAAGAACTGCCTTTACAGTAATAACATTGAATGTTAGTGGATTAAACTCCCCAATCAAAAGATACAGACTAGCAGAATGAATAAGAAAATATGAGCCACCTACATGTTATCTGCAAGAGACTCACCTCAGACCCAAGGATAACAATAGACTGAAACTGAAAGGCTGGAAAAAGATATTCCACACATT
>JAQZBX010084271.1:0-13281 GCA_029593785.1 Cabassous unicinctus | reverse complement strand
CCGCCCTTTGCCCTTTGCCCTCCTTCTCCCCTTTGCTCTCCTCTGACCTGCAGGACCTGCCATTTAGAAACCCTGTTGTCTTTTCTTGGGTTTGATTAACAAATGGGAGAAAACTGCAGTGTAAAAGCTCCTGCCTTTCAGCGAATGCTTTGGAAAAAGGTGGAGAATAGAGGTTGAGTGAGAGTTTTATTACCTTGGATTTTGAGAACTACCAGGTTTGGGGTTTCTGGGCTGAAAGGCCAGTTAGCTTTTAAAAACGGTTTAGTGAGGTTTGCAAAAAATGTCCAGTTGAGGCAATAAACTGTCTCCTCCATTGTCTCCTCCACCAATTAACTACCTTCTCAGGACAGGAAAGCCGATGACTTAATTTAAAAAAATACGATTTTTCAAAGATTGCTCCAAAGGACCTTCAGACTTAATTCAATGCATGTTAATATATATCCCAGATTACACCCTGACAGTTCATTTAAAGACAAAGGAAAAAAAAAAAGACTAAAAAGTTTTGCCAAATTGAAAATGGAAGTGCACCAATGCTATTCTGTGGGGTGTAGCAGCCATTTGGATGTTTTACAACCCCAGGGATGCTTTAGCTCTATCTCAAGCCAGAAATCCAGGGGAGGAACGAGTTTGTCAGATCCTGTCAGGTCAGGGAAAAGCTTCAGGTCAAGTATTCTAGGGTGAATATTTTGACAATTTTAAAAACTATAATAGAAAACCAGCCACGATGAACTTAGAATGTAGAATTTCCATACCTAGAAGGCCTGCCTTTTCTTTTTTTTAAGGTAATCAAGGATAAGTGGAGAGTGAGTAATCCTCTTTGTAGGCCAATTAGGTAAAACATCCCCAAATCCTCTTCCCCCAGTGATTAATGCTGAGGAGCCTGTGACCTGGCCTGTCCCAGAGATTTCCTGCCAACACAGATGGCTGGAAGGGAAGTCGAATGCTTTTGCATGGGCCGTGTTGGGTGTGTGTTTATTGCTTGTGTATACTTGGCCCGGTCTCAGCAGAAACTGTCAAAATGGACAGGTGAGACTGGGCTTTATGAGATGGTTTGAATGAAATGAGGAAGGAAATGAAGAAGATGGACAGATGGACAGAGTGGTGAAGTGAAGGAAGGAATTAGGACCAAGTTATCTTCTCTTCCTGTGGGAGAGATGCCTTTGGGATGTCTCTGGTTTCCTTGTTTTCTGAATTGTTGGGTGAGGAAGGGTGAGCATGCTTTCTCCGTGGCGAATCTTCCTGTGGCTTTCTCGGTGGGCGAACAAACTATTCCCAAGTCATGGTGTTCCCTGGCAAGAACGGCATTGGCCTGAAATCATCTGACATTTTATTCCCAGATGAATTTATGCAAGTAAAGGAATGGGAGTGAGGGTTGGGAAATGAGAGGGGAGCTCCTAGCTGGCAAGACCTTTTAAGCTCCAGCAAGGGTTTTGTTGGAAATGATTAAAAAAACAAGAACTCCCAGTGGCAGGACCAACCAGTGAACTGATTAAGGGCTGCAGTTGAGCAGTGGGTGATGTAGCTTTCCTAATTGATGGGTGGTGAGAGAGGATTCTAATACTGAAATATCTCATCCTGAGGCCTCTTCATCAAATTGTACTGTATAGAGTGGCCATGTCTGCTAGAACTTTCTGCGAGATCGAAATGCTCTACATTTGTGGTGTCCACATCAGCAGCCACAAGCCACATGTGTCTTTTGAGCACTTTTTATGTGACCCAGGAACTAAATTTCTAATTTTATCTAATTTTAATTAATGTAAATTTAAAGAGCTGCATGTGGCTACTGGCTACCGTATTGGATAGTACTGTTCTAGAGATCCAGCTCCCTAGTGCCATTTAACATTTTATATCATCCATGCAAAAGGACATATAAAATGTGAATGGATAGTGCGAGGAATAATGAAATGAACACCTGGGCAGCTACCACCCAATTCAAGAAATTGAGCTTCTTAAGCTAACTTATTTGTTGCAAGGACTGTTCCTATAAAGCTTTCTGGGTCCCCACCCATTGTCTTCTGAGGTAGCCATTGTCCTCTACTTTGTGTTAATAATCCCCTTGATGATCTTTATGGTTTTTACCACACCGTGTGTATCTCTAAACAGCATCTTGCTTAGTTTTCCCTGGTTTTTACCTTTCTGTAAGTGGAGCTTGCTTTTTTCACTCAACGTTTTCATTGCTTCTTTGTGGTTCTTTAGAAGTTCCTTATGGCTCCTTTGGGGGTGTGGTTGCCTTGGAAATGGGCTAGTTCTGTGGGCTGAGGGGTCAGTTCTGGGTTCTCTTAGGAGTTGAAAAGGGCTTGAAGGAATCCTTAATTGCCATCGGCTCAGTAGGCTCTGCCCTGGATATGACCTAGAGATGCATCGCCCACATAGAACCCTAAAAATGGCCATTGCCTGCCTGTGCCTTTGATAGAACTTTCTTCCCAGCCCCTGCTTCAGAATTTTGATCTCTTAATCCATCTTCTGTGGGCATTTTGCCCACTCATCTGCTCTCTTGCGTGATCCTTTCCCATAAGCCCTTTCTCTGTATTACTTTCCACATGGCCTTGGTTTTGCTCTTTGCTAATGACTTTATGTTATGGATTGAAATGTGTCCCCACAAAAGACATGTTTAAATCCTAACCCCTAATTGTGTAAATATGAACTCATTTGGAAATAGGGTTTTGGAAGATGTGATTAGTTAAGATGAGGTCAAACTGGAATAGGGTGGCCCTGATCCAATATGGCTGGTGTCCTTATAAGTGGGAAATTTGGACATAGACAGAGAGAGACGGCCATGTGACAGAGGGAGAGATGGAGTTAAGCCACCACCAGCCAAAGATGGCCTTGGAAGGAAGCGGATGTGGCTCAAGCGATTGGGCTCCCATCTACCATATAGGAGGTCCAGGGTTCGATTCCTGGGGACTCCTGGTTAAAAGCAAGCTGGCCCGTGTGGCAAGCTGGCCCACGTGGAGCGCTGAGAGCTGGCGTGGCAAGATGACGCAACAAAAAGAGACACAGAAGAGTGACAATAAGAGAAGCAGCAGACCAGGGAGCTGAGGTGGCACAAGAGATTGAGCACCTCTCTCCACTCTGGAAGATCACAGGATCGGTTCCCAGTGTCACCTAAAGAGAAGACTATCAGACACAGAAGAGCACACAGAGAGCAGACAGCAAGCCCAAAACTTCTGGCCTCCAGAGCCATGAGACAATACATTTCTGCTGCTTAAGCCAGCTAGTTTGTGGTACTTTGTTACAGCAGTCCTGGCAAACTAAGTCACTTAAGCTAACAAGCCTTAACACTCAGTGGTCCTCATTGACCCCCCTAATTTTTTCACCTAAATATAAAATTTAACACATACACGACAATGTTTAGAAAGAAAACAGTGTAGAGCAGAAAATAAAAATTATCTGTAATTACACCACTGGAAATAAACCACTACTAAAAGATATCGGAGTATTTAAAAATACTCCATTTTTTATACATTTGGGACTATACTAACATGCTTTTATTGCCTAAACATTTTTTCCAGTTGCATATTTAGTCTTTTTGTATCAATCGTTTTTAAAGGCTGCTTGTTATCTAGTCAAGTACGGTATCCTGTAATAGATCAAACATTCCACTATTTTTAGATACTTTGGTTTTTCCACTTTCGCCAAATTATATTTATTAAATCCACCATTTACTGAAAAGTTGTAAGTACGGTACATGGAACTTCTTTTTCCCTGAACCATTTGGAAGCAAGTAGCTGACAAAATTCTCCATCACACCCAAATACATGAGTGTGGATTTCCTACAAACATGGGCAATTTTTCTTACGTAATCATAACACAATCACCAAAACCAGTTAATTAGCATTGATACATGACTGCGTGATGGTTTCGGAGCTGCGCATACTCCGAAAGAGCGTGTTCTTAAACTTACTCCTTTCCTGTGGATGTGAACCAATTATAAGTAGGATCTTCTGATGAGGTTACTTCATTAAGGTGTGGCTCACCTCAATCGGAATGGGTCTTAATCCTCTTACTGGAGTCCTTTATAAGAGAATGAAATTCAGACAGAGAGAGAGAAAGCCATGGAAGCAAGAAGCTGAAATTCAGTGGAACCTGGAAGAGAAGGGAGAGGACAGGAGAGGCTGCCATGTACATTGCCATGTGACAGAGAATCCCAGGACCAAGGACTGCAGGCGCCATCCCAAGAACTCCGCAGTCTTCTGGAAGAAAGCACCGCCTTCCTGACACCTTGATTTGGACTTTCTCTTAGCCTCAAAACCATGAGAGAATCATTTTCCATTGTTTAAGCCCACTCATTTCATGCAATTTGCTTGAGCAAACAAAGGAAACTGAAACAACTACCCTCAGATCACATTCAGGACAGTTTCACCAGTTGTCCCAGTAAAGTCCTTTTCAAGCAATAGGTTATCCAGGAGCACACGGTGCATTTATTTGTCTTGTCTCTTTAGTCTCCTTCAATGTGGAGCAATTCCTCAGCCTTTTCTTGACTTTCATGACCTTAAAATTTGTGAAGACTGCAGTCCAGGAATTTTGTAGAAGGTACCACAATTCATGTTTATCAGGTCTTGTGTATTTGGCAGGACTGACATGGAAGTGATGTTACATTCTTCCCATTGCACTATGTCAAATGGCTGCAATGTCAGCTTGACCTGTTCCTGATGATATTCCCTCTGAGTTCACTTTTATCACTTGAAGGAGGTGGTGTCTGCCAGGCTTTTCCTTAGAAACTAATCAGTATTTGGCATGTGGTATTTGTTGGGGAGGTATTTTGAAACTACTTCCATTGCTCTGCAAACTCTCACTCTATTCATTTGTTTATGTCAGAATGGACTAAGGATTTCTGCTTTATTGAGTGGGTTACAATTCTACCCTAAGGGACTAGTGATTGTCATTTCTTGTACATATTAATGTGTCTATAAACAGTTTAAAAATGTCTATTACTAACTGTGCTTTCTTTTGTAATAACAATCTGCCTGGCCAATTTTTCCATGCTAAAAAACTCCCAAGCCTTCCTAAGAATTTTCTGAGTGGAATGGAGGCAAAAGCTCTGATTCAAAGGAGAGCCTGACTTTAAGGCATGGGATTGGAACTCAGCTTCCATATTTCTTGACTTAACATGACTTTCTAGATACTTGATTAGGTCTTCCCTTAGTCTGTGGGGCCAGGAAGAGGAAAACCTGGACTTTTCCTAGGGCTTGTTTCTTGGCAGGCAGGCTCCTGATGTCGTATGATTTATGATCAGGCACCTGGATGGGTTCTCCTGAGTCCGGCTTCACTTGCTCAAACCCCTGACAGTTTTGACAGTCCTAAATGCATGACTATATTTTAGAGGGGTTGAAGGATGTGTGGATTGTTTGAAGAAAGCTGAAATTGTGGCCTTTGCACTGGGAACAAGGGTGGAAGAAGGCCTTTCTTTTCTCTCTTTTATACTTTTAAAATTTTGTTCCATGTGCACATATATGTTCCCTATTTAAAAAAAAAAAATAAACAAAATTGAACTTTTACAAAAGGAAGTGGTGAGGAAAAGAGGGTCTGCATTTTTGGTTCTTCCAGTTTTTAGAAGAACCTTGTTCCTTTCTCTGCTGCCCCTGCCAGAGACCCCCAAAGCTGAGAAATGTGCTTGGGCACACACTCCTGTTTTGTGAGGAGCTGAGTGGTTCTGGGGTTCCATGTCTCCTTCCCCAGAAATTTAAAGCCCCAGGTCCCATTTGTTGGTGAAGTCAGTGGATATTTGAAACCTTTTAAGAGCCCCTTTTTCTGAGTTTGATCAATTTTCATGGCGTTTGGGAGTGACTTTCTTTCTTTTTTTACTTTTTGTCTTTTAAAGAAGCCTGGAGGTTTTAAAAAAATTTTACTGAAGTATATCATTCATACATAAACATACATAAACAAAAAGTTTATAGTAAAAGTTGTGAACTTGCAAAACAAACATGCCTATTATCATACAGGGTTCCCAGTCATTACCCCACCACCAATATCTTGCCTTGTTGTGAAACATTTCTTACAAACTATGAAAGAGCATTGTAGCATATTACGTCTAACCAGGGCCCATATCTACATTTGGTCTTTTTTTTCTCCCAACCCACCCAATTATTAACACCTTGTATTATTTTTATTATTATTTCTTCATTATAGCTTGTGAGAGAATGTTCTCATATTTGTTCTGTTAAGCACAGTCCATCTCCCATGCCCTGTACAGTCCAAAGTGTTCACTTGGTGGCTCTCATTTTCATCACAGAGTTGTGCTGTCATCATTTCAGTAACACTTTCATTACTCCAAAATGAAAAATCCCATAACCCCTTATACCCACCCATTTTTATCCTTTAGAATTGATATAATTTCTTCTTTGCCATTGCTGCAAAAATATTGCAATATTACTGTTAACTATCATCCATAAGTTACATTAGTTGTAGATTTTCTATGTATCACCATATTCTTAACACTTTGTAAAAAAAGAACATTCTTATATTTATACCATTAACCACAATCTTCACCCACCAACAAAATCACTATGTTATCCATTCCTTAGATTATTCTCTGGCTTCCTTTCAATTGACATTTACATCCACAGATTACCCCTTTCAGCCACAATCACACTTATAAATCAGTAGTGTTATACTCACTATAATGTGTTACCATCAACCCTATTCATTTCTACACTTTTACAATAAACCTTATTAAAAATTCTACATACATTAAACATCAGCTCCCATACTCAGTCCACATTCTATTTCCTAGTAACCTATACTGTAAAGTTTACCTCCATGAGTTTACTCAACGTATTTAGTTCATATTAGTGAGACCATACAATATTTGTTCTTTTGTGTCTGGCTTATTTCACTCAACGTAATGTCCTTAAGGTTCATCAATGTTGTCATATGCATCCCAGTTTCATTTCTTCTTACAGCTGAATACTATTCCATTATATGTATATACCATATTCTGTTTATCCATTCATTAATTGGATTGTTTCCATCTTTTAGCAGTTGTGAATAATGCCACTTTGAACATCGGTATGCAAATGTCAATTTGCGTCCTTGCTTTCAGTTCTTCTGAATATATTCCTAGTAATGGGATTGCTCAATCATATGGCAGTTCTATATTCAGCTACTTGAGGTCCTGCCAAACTGTCTTCCACAGAGGCTATACCATTCTACATTTCCACCAATGGTGAAGGAATGTTCTTATTTCTCCACATCCTCTCCAGCACTTGTAATTTTCTGTTTTTCTAATAATGGTCATTCTATCAGGTATGAAATAGTATCTCATTGCAGTTTTGATCTGCTTTTCCCTAATAGCTAGTGATGGTGAACTTTTTTTCTTGTGCCTTTTGGCCATTTGTATTTCCTCTTTGGAAAAATGTCTATTCAAGTCTTTTGCCAATTTTTTAAATTGAGTTGCTTGTCTTTTTATCATTGAGTTGTATGATCTCTTAATATAACATGGTATCAAACCCTTATCGGATTTATTGTTTCCAAATACTTTCTCCCATTGAGTAGGCTGCTTTTTTACTTTCCTGACAGTCTTTTGAAAAACAAAACTGTTTAATTTTGAAGAGGCCCCATTTATCTATTTGTTCATTCATTATTTATGCTTTGGGGTGTTAAGCTTAAGAAACTACTGCCTACCACAAGATCTTGAAGATGTTTCCTTATATTGTCTTAGTCTAGGAGTTTCATGGTTGTCACTTTTATGTTTGGATCCTTGATCCATTTTGAGTTAATTTTTGTATAAGGTGTGAGACAACGGTCCTCTTTCTTTTGGATAAGGCTATCCAGTTCTTCCAGCACCATTTGTTGAAAAACATAGAATTTTTTCTGTAATGAGTTCTTTGGTGGAGGATTCTGGAAGTATCGTTGACTTTTTTAATGTTGGTCTCTGGAGAGTGAAGGACTTTCCCACAGTGTGTTGTGCTTTGTAGGGTATGATAGGACAGAGTTTTGTTTGGGCCCATGACTAGTGTCGCAAAGAGGCTAATATGTTATATTCTTCCAAAAAGATAAATATGTCAAGGCTAACATCATGCTGGATACATAGGAAGAGATTTTAGGATTGTTAACAAGTACTAAACATAGACTTTGTCCTCAAGGAATTCATATTTAATAGAAGGAGCCAAATAAGTGAATAATTGTTGAGTTTGGTAGCTCTTGTCAGATAGGTCGTGTGAAATGCCATTAGCACCTAGAGAAGAAGCACCTACTTCTGCCAGGCAAGACCAGAAAGGTTTGGGAGAAGAGGACATGGCCTGTGGAGATGACAGTGACAGTGAATAATCTACACCGGGGGGAGAAGGAGAAGGGGACATGATGGTGAGAACGAACATGGAAACTTGGGACTGGGGATGGGTAGGGATGTTATTGTCGTTGAGGGAAGATTCATTTCTTCTATCTCCCCTTTAACCCCCAGCCCACATGCACATGCTCATACACAAATACACACACATCAGTGTCTAGATTAAATGAGTTTAATGAATGTACATTGATAAATTGCTACTCTTGTATTCTTCTATCAGTAAAGGGATTTCTTAGGTACTGAAAATATTCCACTTGTTGGAGGAAGCCAGAGTTGGTACTGAGTCTCTTTGAAGTTCTAAACACTCTGGAAATCTTGTTAATGCTGGATACTTAAATAAATTATGGGGTCCCATCCTTAAAGCCTCTCTGTGTTAATCTCCTTTTGATGAGAAAATAATTGATTATCCTTGGAGATAATAATTCCTTGAGTTACTTATGGATAGCCCTTCTACCCTGGGAGACCATTTGCAAATGCAATCTAATTATAAGCCTTACAACCTCCCACCAAGGAAGGAGGCAGGTATTATTACCTCCATGGCCACTTCCTCCTCCTGTTTTAACATATATCTCAAGCTGGGAGATGAAGTGACTTGCTTAAGTGTAATTTCATTTGTCAGCAGATATAACAGGCACAACTGGTGTATAATGAATTCCAGCTATCAAATGATTTGATAATGTCATTTGTGAAGGTTCTTTAGACTTGTTAGAGATGGTACAAGAATTGGTCCTTGGGGGTGAATGGCAACACCTAGTAAGTCTCCTAAAAGCCCAGTTATTTGGGTATATGTAGATGATTAATTTTCCCTTTATAGGTATCTTTCTTCTCTCTCCAAAACTATAGCCTTTGCCTGACCTTCCTGATTCTTTTTCTGGTCATATAACCCCTCTATCATTTGGGGACCCCATTCTGTGTCTTTCTGCTCCTGGTAATCGAGGCTGAGCATGCGATTTAGGGATGCGCACGTGACCCAGTCCAGGTCAATTGGAGGGGTCCCTGGGAATTTCTAATGAAAGACCTTCTCCTTCTTTTAGGAAATGTGGATGAAACCTTGGGTATGTGATGGTGTGTAAGCGGAAGGAGAGTAGAGGGAGGGAGGGAGGGAAGGATGGAAAGAGGACATAGACACTTGCTAAGAAATTGTATGTAGCAGGTAAATTTTCCTAGTCCTTGCAAGTTCCACACATATACACTTAATTTTTTGGCTGGGTATTATTCTGTGTTGAACATGCTCTGTGGAACTCTGAAGGCATCACCCTTGCATTCTGTAATGCATTCTCAGTAGTTCACTGAGGAACACTTGGAGTCTCATTTCTTTTCCGGTGACTTGATTTTGTTGAGAGATATTTTGAGATCATCTGTATAACCTTGATGTTCTGAAATTTCATGGTTGTGTATTAGATGTACATGTTTTTGGTTCATTGTGCTGAGTGCTAGCTTTGGCTCTTTTTATATGGAGACCTGTGTATTTCAGTTTGGGAACATTCTTTTGTGTCCTTTAAAAGTAATCCCCAACCCTCCCCCCACCACCTTCAACTTTTTTTCCTGCTGATCTCTCTGGACTCCCTGTGGATTAGTTAGCGGATTTCCTGGACTGATCATCTTGGTTTCTTATCTCCATTTTCATTACCTTTTTATTTTTCTTGCTTTCTAATTGTTCCTTTTTCACGGCATCCTGGTCATTTTTTTAAAGAATGCAATTCTTTGTCTAATGTCTCCAAATATAGATTTTTCTTTTGACTCCTGAATTATTTTTGTTTCTTCTGGAATCACTTTTATTTTTTATCTTAGCATCTCTTTTTCATGTTGGGCTTTCTTCAGATGTCTGCTGGTTTTTGGTTGATTCTTGGTGCAGGCAATTGCATACACTTAAGAGCCCTGTTTGCATGGGTGGATGATGGACTTCACTTTAGGTTGAGTGTCAGGGGACTGGTTGTTTTATTGGTGGTCTTGGGTGTCAAGATATAGAAGTCTATTTTGGGGATAGTCAGTGTCAGTTATTTTGAATGACAGGCACACTTTTCCCTTCTCTCTCCTTGGGTTGGGAGAAAGAAAGGAAAGAAAGGCAAGCATTTTTAAACTGGTGCCTATAATAATTTGAGAAGCACTGCAATATATACCTTTTCCTCTTTTCTGATGGCTCTTAAAATAAGAAAATTAACGAGTTACTTTTCTTACGGGCACTTGGAAATTATTTTAAAAGCATATACATTTCTACAACTTTGTCGAATGGATCCCGAGAGATACTGGAATTTCCATGAATGCTTATTGCCAGATGTTTGCTGCTTCTGATTTAATCGCCCTTTTTGTCCAATTAAAGTAGAAGTCTGTTTGCACTCTGCTATTGGGACCAGTAATTGGTTGGGCTAACTACAAAACATCTTTTAAAGTTGGGGAAGCATAATAAAATGATGCATCCATATTTTAACCATTTTATTTAATTTAAGTAATAGAAAAAAGCCACAGATTTGCTTATCTTTATTAGATCCAGTCTTTTTTAGTGAGGGCCAACTGATCAGTGTATGTCCAGTTGTCTTTCTTGCATAAACATGGTTTCCAGTTTTGGTTTCTGTAGAAGAAAAATGAAAACTGAAAGACAATTGTCATGTAGGCTGAGGTCAGATATTTTTATTATTTTCTCAGTCATTTGTAGTTTTATCTCCCACACTTCATTCCAACCATTTGTTTCATTATATTGAGACTTTTAAAAGCAGTCAACTTCGTTTCCTGTGTGTTGGAAATAACCCTTCACACTCAAATATTCCATATTTCAATACTATTTATTTAAGTAATTTAATTAGTATAGTAAGTGCAACTGGCATAAACAGATCTGGGAACAAATACAGTTGACTCCTGGAAAGTTTCTGACTCACTTCATGGGAGCAGATGGTGAGGGGCAGGAGTGGCCCCTGCTTCCTAAAATTGATAGGTGTATTTTACAGACCTCATGAAGAACCTCACATCATAAGAGGACTTGGTTGAGTAGAAGGTGGTTACGAGCCTTTTGCTGAAATAATTCTGCTCTGAACCAGCTCGAGTTTCCCACCATCAGAGTGGAAATGCAAGGGCCTTCTCTCTTCACCAGAGTTTGAACCCAAGTCTAATGCCTCCTTGAGGTCTTTTCTGGGAAGAGAGGTTTGTCTGCCCCCCTCCCAGGTGGCTGCTCTCATTTTCCCATGCCCTGACTTGATTTTCTATGGCCATAGACTAAATTACAGGCTGTAAGTCTTAGTCAAAGTTGAAGAACCCCCCCTTCCCCGCCAATCAGTTCAACAGGACCACAAAAGCTTTTAATGTACTCACTTAGATGATCTCTTTTATTTATATTTATCTCTGAGGAGAAGTGAAAGTTAATTTGTCAAAAGCAATTTACAGTCCGAATTTTCAGGGCAGGAAAAAATTCCCCTGAAGGCGTGACTTTATGGAAGAATTTGGATGCAGAATGTGGCTTTGGACTCTGGGATTCAGCTGCTCAGCACTGAATAAATTACAGTGCTGTCAAAGGAGCAAAATATACTGCTGGGCTGGGTACAGTATGTTACTGTGGAGGGGGTCTGTGCCTCTGCCCTGGTTGAAATGCACTTCAGATGTCCACGGGATTGCCACATAAGGACCCTATTGGGTCCTGTATTCCCTTTGATGGCATTTTAGTGCTCTTGCTGGAGAGGGCGTCCGATGGTTGACTAGGCGGCTATGGTTGATGAGGCAGCTATAGTAAATAGGCGGTAGTAAATGAGCCAATGTGTGCTTTACCTAAGTGGAAGATGATGGGTATCATGAGGAGGGAGGTATAAACCAACCTTTATGCTGCTCCATCTGGAGGAAAGAACTGGACTCACTGGATCAGAGTATCTCTGCGCACCAGCCTCAATCTGCAGCTGTCAGAATTGAATGAAAATATGATGATGATGATGCTAACATTAAAAAGTTGAGTCCCTGTGGATTCCATGAATTACAGAGGAACAATACTAAAGTTCTCCTACAGAGTCTGAAACTTAAGTCATGGCGCTGTCAAAGGGACAGTGGGCTTGAGGACCTGGGTTGAGTTTTTTAGTTTCATGCAAAATACCCCACGGTGCCTTTGTTCTCTCTCAGCGAGAAAAGGACCACGGCCAAGTCTTCTCTCCTGTGATCCCACCAAAGGATGTTGTTACTTGGGCTGCAAACCTCGCCTCCCTAATTTATATCGAAGACCTGATGAAGGAGTTTTTATTCTGCATATTTTTAACCTTCTAGGCCTGGCTCCTGAGTTACATAGTAAAATGCACACCCTGTGTTTTGGCAATCAACAGTGCTGCCTGGTAAGCAATGTGTGGTCTAGGGTAATAGCTTAATGAATTGCCTTTTAAACACACCATCCCAACAGCAGGAGTTGGGAAATACTGCCATGAAAGAAGAGTTAATTTACTAGTAACTCTACAAAAGTCTAGGTTGATAGAAATCTGGCCACATGGTGTAAACGCTGCCCAATACCTTTTCAAGACTTAGCAGTAGAGTGTTTGATGGATAGTCATTGGATATGTTGGGAATCTTGGAAATCGCCAACATCTGTCAAGGAAGAACTGCAGCGAACCTTGGGTGGTGCAGTTTTTCATGATTAAAACGGCAGGGTGGATCAACTGTGCCAACCTGAGGTTGTAAGTCAAAATGCATTTATGTAAGAGAGACCATGGTCAGAAAACTTGGCATATACCATAGACTCTGTTTCAATATACTTTAAGATGAGGAGCTCTTTTACGCTGTTTTCCAAAAAGCAAAAAAAGACAGATGATTAAATAGATAATGTAAAATTCTTTATTTAGATATATTTATGGAGAAAATTAAATTTCCCTACAGATCCATTTTGGTGGTCTGTTGTGATATACCAAGACAATAATTTATTACTATGTCTCCTGTGGTTTGATGAGGGTTCTTGCTTAGAGCCTATTATGTGACTGTGGTAAGATGGCGGTTGGTTCTGGAGTCATCTGAAGGCTCTATTGGACTGGATGCTC
>JAQZBX010084270.1:0-13279 GCA_029593785.1 Cabassous unicinctus | reverse complement strand
GATTGGCTATAGTCAGCTGTTGCTGGGTAAAGGGCTTCCTGGCAGGGGAGGTGGGTGGTACCCACAAGGCTCGCAGGCCGCTTATGTCCTAATAAGGTAATATTGGGAGAATACAGGGGCAGGGGGGAGGAGGCCGCAATGCTGAGTCATTGGATCCGCCATTTTGAGGTGGTTGCCATTTTAAATGCATACCAACATATATTAATAAGGCATAAATATATCCAAAGTGTACAACCAGTGGTAATCGGTGTAATCACATATTTGTGCATTCATCACTTCAATCATTCTTAGAGCATTTTTATTATTCCAATAATAATAATAATAATAAATGAAAAACAAACAACAAAAACTCATCACCTCTTTATCTATATTCTTCCCCTGAAGTACATAGCTGTTATTCTTTTTCCTTCTCTCTAATATATTTGTATTTATAATTTGTAAAAAAAAGTCTTGTGTATGTAATATTACCCATATTTGTGTTTTATATGAGGTTTTACTATCTTATAGAGTCCCATGTTACAGTTTTTAGCTTTCCTTCTAGTAATATACATGACCTTAGACATTCCCTTTCAAGCACTGTTATACCCATAAAATAGTACTGCTAGTTAAAAATACCATGGTATGATTTAACCATTTCTATTCATTTCCAAAGATATACAAACAACATTTGTAGCAGTTTGATATTATTTATGAATGAATTCCAAAAAATATATAGATTATGTTTGTAAACTGGTAAGTTCCTCTGGCATGATAACTCTTTGATTGTATTAGATTCAGCTGAGTTGTCTTGTTAAATTATGTAAAGATTAGAGCTCTGATCCAACCACATCATTTGAATGCACTCAGTGTCAAGTCCCAGCCCCGTTGGGGATAAAACAGCCACTCAGAGAGAAAATGACACAGAGAAGAAGAACACGGAGGAAGAGAGACAACTCATTAGACTGCAGAGGCCCTGGGAAGAGAGATAAGCTTGATAGCTGTAGCCGTTGGCCAATTTAATGTAATTATGAATTCCAAATATATAATTGAATCATGCTTATAAACTGATTTGTTGATCTAGGCATGATTAAGTTATGATTAGGGTGTTGACTGGGCCACGTCAGTAGGGCATTGAGCCCCACCCCTTGGTGGGTGGGGAATTGAATATAAAAGGTAAGGCAAAGAATAGACTTGAAGCAGTTTTGAGAAGCAGTTTTGATGATGGAGAGAAGGCCCCAGGAGAAGAGAATCAGCCATTTGCCTGGTAGTCTACAGCTGACCTTGTGGAGGAACCAAAGAAGCTAAGCCCAGAGAGAAATGCAGCCCTGGGAAGAGAGGAACCCAAGAAGCCTGAACCCTGGCAAACGTCGGCAGCTGTCTTGCCCCAACACGTGGCAAAGGACTTTGATGACAGAAGAAACTTACGCTTTCTGGCCTGGTAATTGTGGACTTCTACCCCCAATAAATACCCTTTATAAAGACCAACCCATTTTTGGTATTTCACATTAGCACCCCTTTGGCTGACTAATACAATAGCCTACAGCTGCAGCTGATCCCAGGAAGAAATGAGCTCTGGGTGAGAGATGAACCTTCCAGCCTACAGCTGAGATTGTAAGAAGCTGGGACAATGGAGCCTTAGGAGGGAGAAAGAAGGCTGAATCCTTGCAGACATCACCCACCATCTTGCTCCAACACCTGGCCAAGGACTTTGGGTGAGAAAGTATCTCTTACGGTACCTTGAGTTGGACTCTTTAGGGCCTTGGTTTTTCTGATGGTTTTCTTTCTTTTCACTATTTTATTGCAATGGTAAGCACCTCCAGAACAGTGTGGAATAAGGGTAATGAAAATTGATGCGAGCAGATCCAGTTTTTATCTTAAAGGGAATTCTTTTTTTTTTTTTAGATACTTGGATTAAATAAATGATATGTAAAAAATGTAGGAGATTCCCAAATGCCTCACTACCTACAGTTCCCCACATTAAAAATCCTTCTTTAGTGTGAAACATTTGTTACAATTGATGAACACATATTGCAGCATTGCCATTAAGTGTGGATTTTGGTTTATATTATAATTTAAACTCTCTTCTGCACAATTTTGTAAGTGATGTCAAGATATGTAATTGTCTATATCTGTCATTGCAACATTATTCAGGACAATTCCAATGTCCTGAAAATGCCCCCATGTTACACCTGTTTTTCCCTCTCCCTCTCCTCAGAACCTCCAGTGGCCACTGCCTCAACATCAATGATAAAAGTTCTTCCATTGCTAGAATCACAATAAGTCTATAGTAGAATAACAATAAGTCTACCCTAGTCCATTATTCATTCCCCAGTCCTGAGGATTCTGGGATGGTGATGCCAACTCTGCTGATAATTGAGAAGGGGCTTAGATCCCAAGGGGCTGATGGATGGGACTATCTTGCTTGCAGTTGTAGACCCTCTTTGTTCCTTGGGATGGGCATTGTCCATCATCATTTCCTTGTTAGTTGTCCTGGGTGAGTCCAATGAACTGGAGAGTAGGTGTTGCAAGTCTGTTGAGATTCGGGGCCTGGCTGGCATATGGAAAGCCCAAAGATTTAAATCTCTTGGATATACCCTATCAACTCTAGTACTAACTATAGGTTCAAATATAAGGGGCAGAAGACCCAAGTGTAGGGAAACCACAACTGAGTCCAACTCTATCACACTGGAGCGCATAAATTCCAAAGTAGGGCCCACTGACAGGGCACCAAACTCCTGAGCTTTCAGCCCTGCCTATAGTGTCTGGATGTCTCCAGAGCCCTCAGGAACCCCACTATTTGAGGCACTATTTACTTTGGCAGTCAATGAGATCCTGCTGAGATGTGCATAAGTGTAACCTCTGGAATGACTTCCCAACTCACTTTGAAGTCTCTTAGCCATATAAACTCATTTGTCTTTACCCTTTCTCCCTTTTGGTCAAGGTCTCTTTCCAGTTGCATTGCTGCCTGATGCTTGGTAGTAATCCCTCAGTTCCAGGGAGGCTCAATCCTGGGAGTCATGTCCCATGCCAGGGGGAAGGTAATACATCTATATGCTGTGTTTGGCTTAGAGAGAGGCCACATTTGAGCAACAAGGAGGCTCTCAGGAGGTAGCTCTTAGGCAACCTATAATACTAGGCTAAGTTTCAATTTCAAAATTAAATGTTCATAAATATGGTCATCACTTTCAAGGGTCCATCAGTGGTCCATCCTACTTTGCTAGTTACTGCCCCTGTACTCAGGGGATACTTGCTGCCCCATTAGAGAATATGGCAGAACTCCTTAGGATGAGAATTGCATATTCTTTCAGTTAGTGTGTGGGTCTCCACCCACCGTGGCAATGCCCCATGAACATTTGAACTTTTTCATATCCCATATAGGTATGACTGTGGTGAACCTCCTCCCATGCTTCCCCCATCACTGACACCCCACACCAGTGATCCTCCCTTGCCACAGTTGAAACCCTTCTGTGATCCAAAACGTCTTAAAAAATGAAACCAACAAAATAACTGAATAAAATTAATAAGAAAATGAAATAATGATAGTTTAAAAAATGGCAAATTAAATACAAAAAATTAAAAAGAATTTGAAATAATAAAACTAATAAAAAAATAAAATTAAAAAAGTAAATTTTGGCATTATGTCTTTCATTGCTGTAAGATCTGTTGTCTTTTATGTACAGTGGCATTTTCTTCCACTTATTCCCCCATTGTCATATATATATATTTTTAATCTTCAAAGAAGCTTTAGGTTACAGAAAAGTCATGTATCGAATATGGGGGATTCCCATATACTCAACATCCTCTCCCTTTCCCCCTTTCCCCTATTAATAACATTTTACATGTGGGTGGTACATTTGTTAAAATTGATGTACAAATATTGAAGCATTGCTACTAACCATGGTCAGTAATTTACATTATGGTTTACATTTTGGACCATACACTTTGATACATTTTGACAAAATTTAACATGGCCTGTATCCATCATTGCAAGATCATGTAGAACAAATCCAATGCCCCCCAAAATGCCCCATGTTCCATCAATTCTATTCCTCCCTCCCCCACTCATCAGGACCCACGGCAACCACCAAGCTTCACTCCTTGAAGAACAAGGTTCATAGTTACTTGCAACAACATTGAGGGCTTGACATACTGGCCTGTCCTCCCCTATTAGGCACTGCCGATGCTCTTGAGAGACTCCTGCCCCTCTATTTGAGAACATAGCAGGACTCCCCAGGATGGCAGTCCAACAACTTCCCATTCATTATGTGGGTCTCCACCCACTGATACAACACAATATGACAGGATGAACACTCACATACTCCCTGGAAGCCTGTCCAAGGTACACCCTGTCCCACATTCCCCTCTCCCCACATCAAACACCCTAAACCAGTAACTTTCCCCTTCCATATTTGCATAAAAAACCTCAAAACATTCTCAGCACCATAGTTTCAACCACACACATGCAAATCCCCAGAGTTCATCTGCTCCCTCCCCTGACCTTCTCCCTACTTCCATGGGCAGTACCCCCACCCTACACCCTTCACAGGCCAGCACCACCAAACCCAATAGCATCACTGCACTACTGTCATGCCCACCCACTACACAACTACACCCTTCTACTTAATCATAGATCTTGCCCATGTGGGCATTGGCTCACAACCCTCTACTCCCTTTCTGTCTCTTTTAAACCTGTCTGCCAGACTCTAGCTCTGTGAGTCTGCGCAATTTGCTTAATTCATATTAGTGAGGTCATGTAATATTTGTCCTTCTGTGCCTGGCTTGCTTCACTCAACATAAGGTCTTCAAGGTTCATCCATGTTATCCTGTGTTAAAACTGCATTCCTTTTTACAGCTGAGTAATGTTCCATTATTTGTATATACCACAGTTTGCTTATCCATTCATCTGTTGATGGACATTTGGGTTGTATCCAACTTTTGGCAGTGGTCAATAATGCCACTAAGAACGTTGGTGTGTATATGTCTGTTTGTGGTCCTGCTTTCAATTCTTCACCAACAGTGAATAAGCATTCCTATCTCTCCACATCCTCTCCAATATTTACAGTTTTCTGACTTTTTAATATTGGCCAGTCTAATATGTGGGAAATGATATCTCTTTGTAGTTTTGATTTGCATTTCCCTACTTGCTAGTGACATTGAATATTTTTCCATGTGTTTCCTCACCATTTGTATTTCTTCTTTGGACAATTGTCTTTTCAAGTCTCCTGCCCATTTGTTAATCAGGTAGTGTGCCTTTGTATTGTTGAGTTGTATGATCTCTTTGTATATCACAGATATTAAGCCCTTATTGGATATGTGATTGCCAAATATTTTATCCCATTGAGTTGGCTGCCTTTTCACCATTTTGACAAATTCCTTTAAGGTGCATGCCACACTCCACCTTCTGAATTCCAAAAAGACAATATTCAAAAACCTTAAATCAATAACAATGCTAAATACAGAATCATGTCACAATGAGTTTAAAGAAATATAGTTTGTCTTGGGGCAATGTCCTGACTGGCTGTAGAACTCTGAAACATACAAAACAATTTATCTGCTTCCAATACACAAATGGACAGACAAAGGATAAACTTGTCCATTGCCATAAGGAGAAATTGGCTGGGAAACATGAGTCATGGGTCCTCTACAGTTCAGTAAACCTGCAGGACATACTTCATTCGATTTCAAAGTTTGAGAGTCATTCTCAAGATGATAGCTGCTTCTCTCTGTGGCCTCATAGGGACCCACCCTTTCCATAGGCTTGTCCAATGGCCGTTTTCTTGGTTCCACCCTCATCAAGCACCTGGGTGGTGACTGAGCTCCAGACATCACCCTCCAAAAGTGTTTGTAGGATTTTGGAGCAAATCCCTGCCATCCTCTGCAAATAACTACTCTACTTTTGAGAAAGTTTTTGGCCTGCTAATGGGATTTATTAGAGACTGAATGCATAATCCTGGGCCAGCAAGGTACCATGAGACATGAACTAGATGATGTCTGACCCCTAAATTATAAATTTCGGTGTGCACAGCAGCAATCCATTATGAAATGGAAGTGGTATATATGCGATAAGGCTCAAGCAGGTCCTGAATGCACAATAAGTTATATGAGAAAGTGGCCCAAATGCCCATGGCCTCAACTCCTGCTGCATTACCTTCTCTTTCCCAGTTCACAGCTATGGCCTCCTAGAGAGTTCATCATAATCATATGACTGAGGAGAGAATCCTTGGGTCTGGTTTACAGATGGTTTTGCATGATATGGAGTTAACACTCAAAAGAGGACAGTTACACCCTGCAGCCCAATTCTGGGATATCCCTGAAAAATAGTGGTGAAGGAAAATCCTCCCAGTGGGCAGAAATTCAAGCAGTGCACCTGGTTGTTCAATTTGCTTGGAAGAAGACATGGCTGTAGGTTCATTTGTATACCGATTCATGGATTGTTGCCAATGGTTTGCCTGAATGTCAGAGACATGGAAGAAACAAGATTGGAAAATTTGTGATCAAGATGTCTGGGGAAGAGGTCTTTGGATAGAACTTTCTTATTTGACAAAAGACATGAAGATATTTGCGTCCCATGTGAATGCTCACCAGAGTGTGAATTCAGCAGAGGAAGATTTTAATAATCAAGTGGATAAGATGACCTACTCCATGGAGACAGTCAGCCTTTTTTTCCAGACACTACTGCCATTTCCTAATAGGCTCATAAAGCAAGTGGCCATGGTGATAAGGACAGAAGTTATTCATAGGCTCAACAACATGGAATTCCACTCAACATGGCCAACCTGGCTATAGCCACTGCTGAGTGCCCAGTCTGCCAGCAGCAGAAACCCACACTCAACCCCTGATATGGCACATTCCCTGAGGTGATCAGCCTGCTACCTGATGGCAGGTTGATTACATTGGACCATTTCCACCATGAAAGAGGCAGCAATTTGTTCTAACCGGAATAGACACATACTCCAGATATGGGTTTTCTTTTCTGCACACAACGTTTATGCCAAAATTATCACCCATGGATTTACTGAACATCTTATCTAACATCATGGTATTCCACACAACATTGCTTCTGATCAAGGAATCCACTTCATAGCAAATGATGTACAGGAATGGGCATGTGCTCATGGGATTCATTGGCCTTACCATGTTTCCCTTCATCCTGAAGCAGCTGGATTGATAGAATGGTGGAATGATCTTTTGAAGGCTCAATTACTGTACCAACTAGGTGGCAGCACCTTGCAGGGCTGGAGCAATGTTTTCCTAGAGGCTGTGTATGTTCTAAATCAGCATCCACTCAAAGGTGTTTCTCCTATAGTCAGGAGTCACAAGTCTAGAAATAAAGGTGTGGAAAAGGGAGTGGTACCACTCACTATTATCCCTAGTGATCCACTAGGAAAATTTTTGCTTCCTGTCCCTGCAGTCTTAAGCTTTACTGGTCTACACATCTTAGTTGCAAAAGGTGGAGTGCTTCCACCAGGAAACACAACAAATATTCCATTGAACTGGAAGTTAAGACTATCAAATTGAATCTTTGGGATCTTCATGCCTCTGAATCAACCAGAAACAAGGAAAATTATTGTACTGGCTGGGGTGATTTATCCTGACTATCAAGGGGAAATAGGTCCACAACTACACAATGGAGGTAAAGAAGAATTTGCCAGGAATACAGGAAATCCTCTAGGGAATCTCTTATTATTAACATGCCCTGAAATTAAATTCAATAGAAAACTCCAACAACGCAGTCCAGGTCACCCCATCAGGCAAAGAAACATGGCCAGCTGAGGCATTTGCTGAAGGGGTAAAAGGAGCATGGAATGGGTAGTGGAAGAAGGTAGTGATAAATATGAACCAAGACCATGTGACCAGTTACAGAAATGAGGAATATAATGGTAATGAATATTTCTTCCTTGTTTTGTTATGAGTATGTACATAAAACAAATATCTTTGTTTTAGTTTTTTTCCCTTATCATACAAAAAAGTTATATTAGTTTCATGCCATAGTATTTAATGATGTCAAGTTTAAGACTGAACATTACCCAAGGACTTGCACCCTATTCTGGAGAGATTTAGTGTATTTCTAGTTGTATGTAGAACAGTTGAGTATTATTATGTGAAGAGAAATATTTCTTTTTTTTAAATTTAGAAATTAACTATGGATTAATGTGATGTGTATGGCTGTCAAGTTGACAAAAGGGTGCACTGTGATGGTTAGGATAATGTTTCACCTCAGCCAGGAAATGGTTCCCAGTTATTTGGTCAAGCAAGCCCTGGGCTAATTGGAATGCAAGAACATTTCATGGACATTAATCATCAGTGATTTGAATGCATTTATGGCTGATGCATCCAATCAACTGAGGAGATCACTTCAGCAATTAGTAATGTCTCATCCAATCAGTTGAAGCCCTTAAAAGGAGAAGTGAATTTATGCATTCAGAGAGAGAATTACCATCTCCACTTCAGACAGAAAGCATCTCCTGGGGGAACTCAGCAAGGACCTTCATTGGAGTTCCTGGCTTGCAGCTTGGCCTATGAAATTTGGACTCATGCATCCCCATAGTCATGTGAGATAATTTATAAAATATCATACTATTTACAGATATCTCCTGTCAGTTCTGTTTCCCTAGAGAACCCTGACTAATAAAAAGATGGGCTCACAGGATGCAGGAATTCCCTCACATAACTAGAAAAATCTTGATAAGGCTTTCATCTCAGCTATTTGTTTCAGAATTTCTCAATTCATGGTTTACCAAGATGTCAGAATGAAGAGGTGGTGTCTGTATGGGTTGTTAACAACATGTATGAATGAGCAAATAGTGACCATCAAGGCCTTCTATAGAGGTGCTTATCTTTCATCCTCAGACAACAAAAGAGTGCTTTCCCTGTTGTTAAGAATTTCTTGTCTGAAACCTCTTATGTCCTTCTGCAACTTCCTGATGATGTACTGGCTCAGGTTTTTCACTACTGGGTCCTAGATTCCTTTCACAGGACACCCTGAATCTCAAATGAGTACACTCATGTGAATGAATTTAGCTGGATTGAGCTTTATATTGCATTCCATTTGATCAATTCTTGTGCATGCTCCCGTGGCTCTTGATGGTATCTGCTGAAGGCCCTGCCATTTTCTTTCCTGTTTGTAGGTTTTCTCTTAGATCAGGAGGTGCACTTCCCTATCAGAGCTGGAATATGGCTCTCAGTATTTGTCTGGAGGCAACGGTAGTAGAGAAGTGTTTTACAAGGAGAATCAGCATCAGCTTCTGAGGCAACTGCTCCAGATATTTTCAGGGTCAGGATTTTATGTGAAAAGAGAAAATAAATTACTCTAATAGCTGGGAACCAGTAACTAAGCTCCAGTATTTACAATTGAACATAAAAAAGTTTTGCAGAATGTGAGCAATACCTAAACAAGTAACTTTGGAATATGGTGAAACAAGACAGAAAAAAGACCATTGTGTAATTGTGTCTGAACCTTGATAGACACAAGACCCTCTGCAACCACAAAATATAAGTAAACATCCCTCCTTCCAGCTATCAAAAGTGACTACTGTTTTATTTGACTCTTTGTTTTAACCAATGACAATTCTAGCATTGTTTTAATCTTTACACTTCTTAGACAAATGTCACAACCCAGTAATCAAATTGCACCTGCTTTTGACAGCACCTCTTCTCTAAATCCTCCTTAAAATTATCCAATATATGCCCAAATCTTTTATTAAGTCTTTTCAAACTCCCTGTTAAAGAGATTATCCACAGTTTCCACAGTTTATCTTTTCTCTTATTGCCGTGAGCTAATAAACATAACATTTTTGAAAAAAATTTATTGAAGTATATCACTCACACATAAACACATAAACAATAAGTGTATAGTAATAGTTGTGAACTTAAAAAACAAACATACATAACATCATACAGGGCTCTCATACCTCACCCTACCGCCAATACCTTGCATTATTGTGAAACATTTTATAATAATGATTAAAAAGCATCCTCAAAACATTACTACTAACCATAATATCATTCCCCCAATCCACCCTATTATTATTTTTGTATCATTGCTACATGAACTTACATAAACAATAAGTGTATATTAAAAGTTGTGAACTTACAAAGCAAACATGCATAACATCATACAGGGGTCCCATACATCAACCCACCACCAACATCTTTCATTGTTGTGAGATATTTGTTACAAACTATGAAAGATTATTATCGAAATCTTACTACTAACAAGAGTCCTTATCTTACATTTGGTGTATTTTCCCCCCAACCCACCCTATTATTATTTTTAAAATATATTTTTATGACAGAAGTTGTAAACTTACAAAACAATCATGCACATGTGCAGAATTCCCAAACAAAATCCCTCTATCAACACACCACACCATGGTGGAATATTTGTTACAGATTATGAGAAAATATCAGATTATTACCAGGTTCACAGCATATATTTGGCACACTTTTTCTGCATACCCCATGATGAACACAGTACATCTTTGACATAGATGCATGAATATTACAAATTACTGTTAACCACAGTCCATAGGTCACCCCAGTTTTATTTTTCCCATGCTTCTCCACATTCCCACCACCCTGCAATAGTGATGCACATCTTCTCTAGCTCAAAAAGGACACTTTTGCATCTGTACCATCAACCACAATTCTCATCGACTTCTGGGTTTACTGTGCTATTCAGTCCCTAGATTATTCTCCAGCTTTCTGTCAATTGGTATTTACATCCCTAGACTATCATTTTCAGCCACATTCCCATTTATAAACTAGCTGTTACTCACTATAATGTGTTACCATCAACTCTGTACATTTCCACACTTTTACAGTAAAGTTAATTAAAACTTCTACATACATTAAACAGCAGTAGTCCACCTCAGCCCTTCTCTTTTCTCCTTTAAGAATCTACCACTTACCACCAGGTCTTGAACATATTTTCCTACATTTTCTTCTAGAATTATGGTTCTTGCTTTTATATTTACGTTTTTCATCCATTTTGAGTTAATTTTTGTATAAGGCATGAGATAGGGGTCTTCTTTCCTTCTTTTGGCTATGGATATCCAGTTCTCTCAACACCATTTGTGGAATGGACTGTTATGCCCAAGCAGGATGGGTTTGAGACACTTGTCAAAAATCACTTGACCATAGATATGAGAGTCTGTTTTTGAACCACCAGTTCAATTCCATTGCCCTATGTGTCTGTCTTTAGGCCAGTACCAAGCTGTTTTTACCACTGTAGCTAGGCAATATGATTTAAGCTCCGGAAATGACAGTCCTCCAACTTGGCTTTTCCTTTTTAAGAGGTTTGTGGCTATTCAGGACCCCCTACCCTTCCAAATAAATTTGATAATCATGTTTTCCTTTTATTTAAAAAATGCTGGTGGAATTTTTACTGGGATTGCATTGAATCTGTATATCAATTTGAGTAGAATTGACATCTTAATGATATTTAGTCTTCCAATCCATGAGCATGGAATGATCTTCTAATTATGTAGGTCTTTTTTGATTTCTTTTAACAATGAGTTGTAGTTTTCTGAATACAAGTGCTTTACATCATTGGTTAAGTTTGTTCCGGAATATTTGGATTTTTATCTGTCATATTTTATTTTCACCACTATTTTGACACTGTTAGTACTTTTAATGATATAATCTTCATTTCTAGACTCTCTTCCAGGCCTCTCCCTCCTGTCTTTTCTTTTCAGGCTGTAGCACACCCTTTAGTATTTCCTGCAAAACTGGTCTCTTGGTTATAAACTGTCTCAATTTCTGTTTATCTGTGAATATTCTAAACTCACCCTCATTTTTGAAAGACAATCTTGCTGGATATAAGATTCTTGGCTGGAAGTTTTTCTTTTGTAGTATCTTAAATATATCATACCACTGTCCTTTTGCCTCCATGGTTTCTGATGAGAAATCAGCATTTAATCTTATTGGGTATCCCTTATGTGTTATTCATTGCTTTTCTCTTACTACTCTCAGAATTTTCTCTTTGTCTTTGGCATTTGACATTCTGATTAACATGTGTCTCAGAGTTGGTCTATTTGGATTTATTCAGATGGGAGTACATTGTGCTTCTTGGACATGGATATCTATGTCCTTCAATAGGGTTGGGAAATTTTCTACCACTATTTCTTCAAATATTCCTTCTACCCCTTTTCCCTTCTCTTCTCCTTCTGGGGCACCCATGACACATGTTTGCATGTCTCTTGCTGTCATTTATTTCCCTGAGACCTTGTTAAATTTTTTTCATTATTTTCTTCATCTGCTGTTCTGTATGTTTGCTTTCAGAGGCCATTTCTTCAAGTTCACCAATCCTTTCTTTTTTATTATTTTTATTTTTTTAAAAAGATACTTAGATTACATAAATGTTACACAGAAAATATAGGGATTCCCATATGCCCCACCTCCCACACCTCCCACAAACTCCCACATAAACATCCTTCATTAGTTTGGCACATTAATTGCAATTGACAAACACATCCTGGGGCTTTGTCATTAAGCATGGACCATAGTTCACATGGTAGACAACACTCTTTCCCACACAGTTCTGCATGTTATATGATGATATAAAATGGCCTATATCTGTCATTGCAATGTCACTCAGGACAAATCCTAAGTCTGGAAAAAGCCCCCGTATTACAACTGCTTTTCCCTCTCCCTGACCCCAGAGCCTCCAGTGGCCACTGACTCCACATCAGTGTTGTAATTTCTTCCATTGCTTGAATCACAATATATCTATAGTGGAATACAAGTAAGTCCACTTTAGTCCATAGCTCTTCCCCTCATCCTGAGGAGTCTGAGATGGTGATGTACACTCCACTTCCAATTGAGAGGGAGCTTATATCCCATGGGGAAGATGGATGGGATTATCCTGCCTGCAGCTGCAGACTCTCTCCCTTCCCTGGGACAGCCGTTGTCCATCATTATCTCCCCACCAGTTGTCCTGGGTGAGTCCAATGAGCTGTAGAGCACGAGTTGCTGCTCCACTGAGGTTACAGACCCAGCTGGCACATGAACAGCCCAAAGACTTGAGTCTCTGGACACACACCTACAAACTCCAGCACCAAGTATAGGTTTGAATAGAAGGGACAGATGAGCCATGTGCAGGGAAGACATAGTGTAGTCCAACTCTGCCACTCTTAGGAGCATAAACTCCAAAGTAGGGCCTACTGGCAAAGCACCAAACTCCAGAGCTATCCACCCTAAAGTAGGACCTGGGTGTCTTCAGATCCCTCAGGAGCCCCACTATTTGGGGTGATATCCACTTTGGAATTCTATGAGATACACTGAGATGTGTGTAAGCATT
>JAQZBX010084269.1:0-13280 GCA_029593785.1 Cabassous unicinctus | reverse complement strand
ATATAGAAAATGAATTTCTTTAGATCTTTGTAAGAATTTTAAAAAGTAAACTACAAGCAGGAAACTACTGCCTAAAAGATAGTTCAGGATCTTGATGACTCTTTAGCTAAAAACATAAAGTTTAACCACAAGTCTAGCATATCTAATCTTAGACATCAGAGCAAGAACTACTATGCCGTAAGTTACTGTTCCTAAAAAATTAACATCCTGTCACCATGGAACTGAAAGCACTTATCTCAAGTCTATATGACGTCTACAACCTTGCATAACTTCAATGAGAATGCTTACGCTTGCCAAAAAATAGAATATAAAAACTGAGCTTGTCTTGCAATAAAGTCAGTCGCCAGTCGTCAGTCGTCAATTCTCACTCAATCTTGGGTGTGCGACTCATCACTCTCGCCGACTCCCTTAAACCACCTTCAGCCTGCTACCTCATGCCTCGGCTGGACCGCGGCAGGGGATCCCTGAGGGACCAGCACAGAAGCTGGGCTGTTTCAGTCCTCTGGCCAGCAGCGCTTCTGCCTCCCACCAGCATCCACTTGAACAAAAAGGGCTAGTTTTTTTTTTTCCCTTCCTTCTCCAAGTGGGCATGTCCTTGTTTGGCAGATCCCTGAGAGCGCAACATAGACTCTGTCCTTAGTTTCAGCCCTCTCTGCATCAGCAACTTCTGGTCTCACACCAGCATCTATCAGAATTTAAGGGCCCCGTACACTATCACTGGTTGGGTTTCTTCTTTCTCTTTTCTTGTGTTCTTTAGTGTGGTAGATCCCCGAGGTCCCAATGCAGATGCTACCCTTGGTTTCTCTAAGAAGTGTCATCTTCTGACCTTAAACCAGCAAGTACAGGGACATAAAAAGCCAGTGCACTACTTTATCTTTTTCTTCTTCTTCTTTTTTCTGTTATGTTTTTCTCTGTTTTATATTTTTGGGCCTGGCAGATCCCTGAGGGACAAGCAAGGACACTGGCCTAGGATTTAGCGTTACCAGCAGCAACTTCTGGCTTCCCACTTGTATATAACAAGAGATGTGGAGAGGCAATACACTTAATTTGTGTGTGTGTGTGTGTGTGTGTGTGTGTGTGGTTGTTCTGGCTATTTACTAGTGTCTTGTCTTGTCTTCCCCCCTGCCCCCCTCTTCTTTCTTTCCTTTTTTCCCCTTAGTTTTAGTCTGGTGGTCTGAAAAGTGGGAGAACTAGATTTCCAAAGTGACCATGACATAATACTCATAATGTCCAGTTCTCAACAAAAAATTTAAAACATACATGGAGACAGGAAAGTATAGTCAAGTCACAGGAAAAAAAAAAAGAATTCAATGGAAAATATTCTGGAGAAAGCACTGTCTCTGTAATTACTAATCAAAGACCATAGAACAACTCTTAAATAAGATCAAAGAACTAAAGGAAAACATGGACAAAGAATTAAAGAAAATCAGGAAAACAATATATGAACAAATAGAGAATTTCAATAATGATGTAGAAATTCTGGAACTCAAAACTACAATAACTGAAGTGAAAAAAAAAAAATCCAAAGCAGATTGGAAAAGAGAAAAGAAAGGATCAGTGAACTTGAAGACAAAACAATTGAAATAGTCCACATTGAGGATCAGAAAGAAAGAATAAAAAAAAAAAAATCAACAGAACCTAAGGAACCTGTGGGATACCATGAAGCATATCAATATATGCATCATAGGAATCCCAGAAGGAGAAAAGAGAGATAAAGTTCCAGAAAAAGTATTTGGAGAAATAGTAGCAGAAAACTTCCCAAATCTGATGAAAGATATGAATTAAAAAATCCAAGCTGCTCAACAAATGCCAAGCACGATTAACCCAAATAAATCTACACCAAGACACATTATGATCAAACTTCCCAAAGACAAGAACAAATACAGAATTTTGAAAATGGCAAGAGAAGTAATATGTCAAATATAGGGGATAAAAATAAGATTAACATCCAATTTCTCAGTAGAAACCATAGAAGCCAGAAGGCAGTGGGAGGACATATTTAAATTGCTGAACAAAAATTGGAAAATAACATACCCAATGTTACCCTTCAAAATGAGGAAGAAATTAAGACATTTCCAGACAAAAACTAAGGGAGCTCATTACCACTAAAACTTTCTTTCAGGAAATGCTAAACGTAGTCCTCCATGTTGAAAGGAAAGGACACTAGACTGTATCTTAATGCTGGATGAAGAAATAAAGATCTGTGCTGTAAGGAACAATATGGGTAAATCTATATGCCATTATATTATTTCATTTTCACTTGTAATGCTGTCTTTACTTCTTAAATGGCTGAAAATTCAGGCACATAAAAAACAAGGTAAAGTTTTGCTACTGAGCATGCAGTGCATAAAGGTGTAATTGTGACTGAACAATAAAAAAGGGAAGTACAGAGATTTGTGCTGTGTATGTTGAAGTGAAGCCAGAATCAACATAGACCAAATTGTAATAGATTTAATATGCTAACTGCGATTCCTATTATAACCATTGGAGTTTCAGGGTCTCCCCTCTTTCTGTAGTCTCTCTACATCATATTTCCAGCAGTTTATCCAGGTTTCTTGCATGGTAGATAATGTGTCCTAAAAGATCAAAAGTAGAAACTTCCAGGCCTTTTTATGTCTTATATCCAGAGCAGGGGTAGAGTTGTTTCTGTATATCCTAATGGTTCAAACAAAACACAGGTCTATCCCAGATCCTAGAGGAAGAGAATTCACAGATTGTGAATGCTAATAGAAGTGATATATTGGGAGCCATCAGTGTAACAGACTTCCAAACTATCTAACTAGTTAGGTCTACAAAGGTCTTCTACTGAACCCCAAATCTGAAGGTATATTTGTTTAACATTATAACAGCAAACTTGAGATGGAGTTGAGATGAAATGAACACAACGTAGATATAAAAATATATATTCACTCAATGTTATCCTCCATTAAAGTACTTCAGCAGTGATTAGATGGAAAGTAGCAGATTTTAAATGGTTTCACTGGTCCTTGGGGTCTAATGACATTACCTTCTTTCCCAGTGATGGGAATAAATGATCCTCACTTTTGAATTGAGTTTCCATCATTTGGAACCACAAAAGGTATAACGGATATTTTAAAAATCTTTAAAAGGTAATTATTTTCAAATCTGTTATCTAGAATTTACATTAGAAACTCCTCTCCTTTCTTTTCTTACAAATACTGAAATACTTGGATGACAAATTTTATGTATCTTATACAGCATTTTATTCCTCAAATTTGGGGAACAAATACAGGCATATATGTTTGTATATATTTATATATACACATATACAAATACATAGATACATACAAATATACAGTATATACAGGATATATACCAGTGCTCTAAATTTAGCCTTGGGATTTTAAAGCAAGCAATAAAACACTCAAAAGATGTTTCTGCTATTTAAAAAGTCATTAAAAAACTCTGAAGTGAATTACAGTCTTGTAGGCACAATACGTATTTACAAAGCAGCAGGTTAAATCTCTTTTATAAAACTGTGTGTATAAAAAATGTTTTGCTGTTGAACATTATACACAAAGGCATGAGTAGCCTGCTTGAAATCACAGAATGACAGGCTAGACTTGCAAAAAAAAGTGCTTGGGAATGGATATTTATTTCATTCAGCTCTACTTCCTAAGCCAGAATGAACTTTGAAATAACATCTAATAAATATCAGGATATCAGGTAGGGTAAGCAGTTCTTATCCTTTCCTCTCACTTACATATTTTACGACTTCCTTTTCTTTTTTCAAGAAATGCTGAGTGTATGATTCTTGACCAAGTATTTACACCATCCATGCACTTTCTTTATTTACACACATGGAGTGGATGATTCAATAGGCTGATTTTGGAATGAATAATTCAGCATATAAATCATTAAACAATATAATAACAAAAACACAAATTGTCCTAAGATTCAGCAAGTGGATGTAATAGTTTATGCCTCTGGCAAAATGTACAATCTTAAAGAATTTGGAGGAAGAAAATCTGAATTTAAAATCAAAGTTTATCCTTACTAACTGTGAAACCTGAAAACTGAAGCCAACATAATTTCCCATCTCTATGTTGTATAGTGCTGGGGCTGGGCATATTCCTATTATTTGGCAAATAATATTTATATTAAGCAAAAACAACTTAACCACTTGACCTAGGAAATACTTGCCCCTGAAAGATAAGACTGAACCAACTGAAATACGTACTGAACAGGACAAATTAGTTGCTTATCAGGAATTACTTTGAGACACTTGCTCACTTTGCCCAGTAATCCAAAGCTATTACATTATAAATTCTACACAATTACAACAAATTATCTGTCTTTTAATACCTTCCTTAAAATCATCCAGCCCAGAATCTAAAGTTTGATAAATATCCTTCCCTAATGTCCCCTTTCTGGGACACTTGGTGATTTTTCTCCTATACTGCATTAAGATGAATAAATTTAGCTTTGCTTGGTCAACCATTCCTTTGGGATTTTTTTATTTTTTATGCAGGGGAGTGGGTGATCAGAGGGGTGGTGCAGTTGGGCTTCTGGGGCTTTGACAGTTGACAAACCTGGGTATTTCATTGAGATCCCTGATATGCAGCCTCCTTTAGTCTGTGTAAATGCACTTCAATTTGTCATCGTCTCTACTGCGATCAGAAAGGATCCCTATTTACTCATTTATATTGCTTTGATGACTGTTGTAGGTGTTTATGAATGTGGTTTCTGATCAACTTAAAATTGTCTTACATAAAATGATGAAAAAAGATCCATAAAAATTAAGAGAATTATATTCTTTGGAAAATACAGAACCACTCATTTTAATACAGAGAGAAAAAATATAGTTTAAAGAAGTTCCTATTCCTATAGTACATTTATATATATATATATTTTTTTTTTTTTAAAAGATACTTAGATTACATAAATGTTACATAAAAAATATAGGGGATTCCCATATGCCCCACTCCCTACCCTTCCCACACTTTCCCACATTAACAACATCTTTCATTAGTGTGGTACATTTGTTACAATTGATGAACATATTTTGGAGCATTGCCACTAAACGTGGATTATAATTTACATCTACAGCACATTTTTAAAATTTGCAATGAATTCCTACTCATGTTAATTTTAGTTTAATGTTCAGCCTGCAGTTCAGCATTGCTGTGTGTGATCTATTCATTTAACTTGCTAGAGCCACAATGAGATTTCAGACAACAATGTCTATGAAGACTAAGAAATTATTCTGATTTCCTTGTTGCCGAAGACATTTTAACTATTTTATAAATTAATATCTTTTTAGTTCAAATAGTGATATCAAAGATAAAGGTATGCACCTAGAGCCTTTTCTTTCTGGTAAACTTCATCCATGTGAATTAATAATGATATATTTCATTTATATCCAACATTAAATTTTACAAAGGGTTTCATGGTCATGATCTCATAAAATCATAATAAAAACCATAAGAGGCAGATATGTATTTCTCTTATTTTTCCATATACTGAAGGGTAGATGTCACATCTGAAGGCACTTTTGATTCCTCACATAGCTAGCATATTCTTTGGTACATAAATTAAGAGCTAACTTTTATTATGTACTTACCATCTTGCTGGAAACTCTTCTAAATACTTTATATGTCTTATCTTGTCTAATCCTGTGAGGTAGGACTTTTCATTTTTACAGAATAACAAACGGAGGCAATTTAAGTAAGCTATCAATCTTACAAAGATAGTAAGCAGCAGAAAGGTATTTAGATCCATGCAATTTTGTACGAAATCTCATGTTCTTAACCAGTAAGTTATGTTGAGCCCTCTAATGGATCAGCAGTTGCTAAATGAATAAGATGAATAAATATTTGGTTGCTCATCAAAAATTTGCTGATATGTTGATATTTAAGTTAATTCCTGACCATTTGTCAGGGGTGAAAAAGTAGGCCTGCCCTCCAGAACACTTTCATGTCAAAGACAAAATATTAGGCTAGGAAGGGCAACAGGTTTGACCCAGGGACAAAACATATATTGTTTTAGTTTGAATTTGAACTTCAACTTCAACAAATAGACCACATTCACCATCAGGTTGTTGTCAACAAGAGGACAAAATGTGCAGTGAAAATAAAATTATGATTTACTGTTCAGATCAAACAAGCGACCTTGAGCAAAGTACCAATACTAGCCTAGAAGTCAAAGTAAATAATTTGACCATTTCATGCAGTGGTAGAACTGGTGGTAGTAAACTCTGAAGTATAGGAAATAGGTATAAATTATCCTCTTCCTATTACAGTTGTCACCCATTTAACTATTTCTGAGAAATAAAATATTGGGGCAGAATGTACCCAGCAGACAAAAGAAATCAATTCAAGAATGTAATGAAGCAAATAGAAAGAAAAGAAAAGCAATTGATAGGAACAAGAGACAATTTGTTTTAGGTCTGCAGGAGCAAGTAATCCAAAGAAAACAGTTCACTTGAAAATAAAGGCCTGTTGTTTTCCCTGATTGAATGATCTGGTCAATAATAGATATAGGAAAAAAGTGGGGCAACCAAACATCTTATTTTGTCCTACTTTGGTAAGGTGTGTATAAAAGTGATAAAATAAGCTTAAGATATGAGAATATAAAGAAAACAATTAAGTCCTAGAATCATAAAATCTTAGAATATTAGACTCAAAGAAAATTTAGAACTTATCAGGTGCTATGCTCCTTGATTTATAGCTCTCAATCTCCCGAGCTAATGTTTCCCCAAATTTCACACTCAATTATTATAATAATAATAAATGAATAGTATTTATTTCTGGTCTAAAGTCAAGGTAAAGACAAGTTTCATATTTTGTTTTTCATAAAATTAATTCTTACATGTTCAGAGAAGAAACTATTTTTAATGAATTATAATCTGAGCCATATAAGAAAAGAGCTGGTAGGAGATGGTAATTATTAACTGGCAATGTAACTTTGCTTCCACTTCCTAAAACTGAGATAAATTAAAGTCCTGTCGAACATTGGCTTGTTCAAAATAGTTTGCATTACTGAGGGGGCAAAAGCAGAAGCAGAGATTTGGAGAAAATGCCATAAATGCTCTGCCATACATGTGAGGTTCTGTCAAAGGAGGTGGATTTCCAGAGCAATCCTTCTCACCTAGAGATCTCTGCCTTGGTGGAGTGAATAAAGCAATCCAGGCAGTCCTTATCTAAGGACTGTAAGCATGTAAGCATGCTTACAACTGTTTAAATCCAGAGCAGAAGATAGGCAGCCCTCACTCTGGGAACAAGACCCTCCTACTGGTTTAATTACCAAGTGATGACAATTGTCAGTTCCTTCTTGTATATTCTGTTTCCCCATTCATTGTGACCACAAAACCTTGATCTATATCTTTTTCACTGAAACTATGACCTCCCACATGGCCTGAACATTTGAACATTAACTCCCATTCTGTAACAATGACCACATCTCTACTCAGCTCCATGCTCAGTCTGAATTCATAAAAACAAAACTCAGTTTGACAGTTCGACTGAAAATTTGCCCTTATCCAAAGTGGTCAAAAAATCGAGTTATCCTTAAGCTACCTGTAACCTGGTTCTGATATAGCTTATCAATATAGCATATGGCACAACTATTCCTTTAGATAAATGAATAAATAATAACAGTAGTTCATACCTGAAATGTTGGAAATCAGAAGACCCTTTGAAGTATCACAGAGTAAGCATGAGTATGCAAGGTGCTTATATATATATTTCTGGGACCTGGCCTGGACCTACTGAATAAAATTATTCATAGTCATCTTTAAGAATTTATCTTCAAATGCAGAAGTTTCATATTTTTATCCCCACTGTAAACAGGACACACAAGAGCATGAGGTACCCTAACAGAAAAAGATTGCCCTTTGTGAGTTCAGCTAATTAAATCAATATTCAGAAGGAGGTGAAAGAACAGTTATATACAGGAACAGCTGATCCTCAGAGCATGATATTGATTTATTTAGAGAATGAAGGCATGTACTGAAGAAGGTTGACAGTAAAAAATGGGCAGCAGTAATCCGGGACTAGATATTGAATATGAGGTCAATGATCATGTTGGTCACCAGAGGGAATTCTCTAATAAATGGCAGAAACATGTCTTCAGGCTTTTCCATGCCTTGAGTTAAACCTTTCTCTAGCTATCCATTTGTCTATTGTTCCGCCACTCATATCAAGTAACTTTCTGATTACTAATAGAGTTCATGGCTATCTAGATTTCCAGATAGAAAGGACACTCAAAAGGTTTATGACATTCTGTCCATTTTAAGTATATACTTTTCTCTGTATATAAGTGAACCAGAATGACTGTAAACCAGCATTAAGCATCAGTCTAGTGTGAATCTGCTACAGAGAGTGTGATTGCCCCTGGGTGAACTGGTTTTTAATATCAAAGGCTCATCCTGAACTATAACAATTGCCACTGTGTGGAGTCCAAGTCAGCCAGCTGGCAGGCCCCCTTCTGTCACTCTTTGAATGTCACAATATTATGAAAAACATTTATAGTTAATCTTCCAACTGCCAATTGAAAGAATTTTCCCCTTTATGTGACAACATAATGTAATATTTAATAGCACTGAGTTATCATTAGCATATATTTCTCCTCTATTTTTCATTTCTTTATAAGAAAAGTAGAGGTAATAACCTCATTATTTGAAGAGAGACAAGATCATGGATGTAAAACTTAGAGCAGTATCTGATATATTAATTAGGTAACCACAGTTAATTATATTATGGCAATTATTATTCCTCTAAAATATGGAGTTGGGTCACACATCCACAGAGTATTGCTATAGCCACAGAACTGGAAAACAGGTGCTTCAAATAAGCATCAGTTTATCTTAATAGGTTGTTGGTTCTCTTGCTTGACTCCTACACAGCAGATATTTTGCCTGCTCCTGACATTTGTTAGTAACTTTATGGAAATTCCTATTTGACTTACCTAGAATTTAAGTGTTTTTTTTTTTTAGATATTTCAATCCTGGCCTTATGGTTAGTCATTGAAGAGGTAAATCTTGAAGGATAATTGTATAATGTATTGATGAACCTTGACTCTCTGGGAATAAGTACACAAAACCTTTAAGTATTTTATTCACTGCCACATTATTGTAATATGTGAAATATCCCTGTGATAGGTTGAGTCTTTTGTAGACCCCAGAAAAATTATGTTATTAAATCGGTCCTTTCCTATAGGTGTGCAACCTTTTGATTAAATTACTTCAATTAAAGACCTTTGATTAGATTGTGTGACCCAGGGTAGGTCTTAATCCTCTTACTGGAGTCCTTTATAAATGGAGGAATAAAATGCTGCAGACATAGTAAAAAGCTTCAGAGACATATAGGAACCCAGAAACTGAGAGAGATGGCACTCAGGGCCAAAAGTTGAAGTCAATGGAACAGAGAAGCTGAGAGGAAGCCATTTTGGCCAGAATCTGAAAGCAATGACACTGAGAGGAGAGACAAGTGGATGCCACCACGTGCCCTATTGCCCACTGCTGCAGCTCAGGAAGAAAGCATCTCCTGATGATGCCTTGAACTGGACATCTTCACAGCCTCCAAACTATATGCTCTTAACTTCATAAATCCCCACTGTAAAAGCCAATCCATTTCTGGTATATTGCTTTGCAGCCTTAGAAAACTAAAACAATCCCTTTACCATTTCTCATGAGCACCTAGGACAGATTCAATATATTTCCATTCATTTTATCTTCCCAATTCCCTTCTCCAATGATCTGATAAGCACAAGGCTAGATTAGCAGACCACAGTGATTCTTTATGTGTGATTCTCCAGGAGATCTCCTTTATGTGTGATTCTCCAGGAGATCTCCTTCACTTATCACTTCTAAGAGATATAGTTCTTCAAGAAAAATTGTCCTTCTCTTTATGTGTGATTCTCCAGGAGATCTCCTTCACTTATCACTTCTAAGAGATATAGTTCTTCAAGAAAAATTGTCCTTCTCAAATTTTATTACAATTGGATCAAAGCTGGATATTTCTTTTGGCTGATCCCAGCTTATGTATGACCTCTATTTTGGTATTTTTCATTTAAATGAAAAATTATAATGACCCATTATTGAAAGGTGCTTTTCCCTGTGACATTCTTCTAATAATTCTATAGACTAGGGACTGGCAAAGTATGGCCCACAGGTCAAGGACAGCACTTCCTTTTTTGTAAATAAAGTCTTATTGAAATGTAGCCATACCCAAAACTGTACTCCAAAAGAAAATTTAAGTTTACTGTATGTAAATTAAAAAATTAACAAAAAATATAAAGTAATAATAGTTAAATAAAAGTAGGCGGATGACTAAGAATATAGAAAGCAGAGGGGGTTCTAATTAGCTACTCAACAGAAATTTCTGCATTGTTTACCACAGGGACCCCATTGGTACATTTGTCAGACTTCCATTAAATATTAGTTGACTAAATTAAAAATGATTGAATAAATGAGGCCTGATAGAATTGAAAGAAACTACCTGGGAAATTCAGAGGGATGGAGAAAGTTTTTGAAGGGCAACAGAGCTCAAGAATGTTCTAAATGTGTCAGAGAGAGAGAAAGAAAGAGAGACTATGTGTTCCTTTACCGTATGGTCAGCAGCCCCAGAAGATCGTATAAAAAGAAATAAAACCACACTTAAAGTGCAGCACTTTTCTTATCAATGCTCTTAATTTAAAACTTCTAGAACAAATTAATGTGTTTCAAGAAGAAATTCTCAGGACTTAGGATAGTGGTAAGTGAATGATCAGCATAAAAAGGTTAGAGGAGAAAACAGGTTAATTTGCTCAATTACTCTAAAAGCCTACTGTCGAATATAATCTAATGAAGGTTAAACCAATAAGTAATACGATCTAAGAGATAATATTGGCTGGGAAATAGAAGGTACAGGAAATGTGTTGAAATTTTCCAACTCAATGGTGTTATTTCCACAAAATTTGTAGAAATTCTGTTTTGATATACTAAGAATGAATGCATTGAACATTTGGAAATTTGTCCTAATTCATGTTCATGAATTGGAGAAAGGCTCTTCTGACAATAATTTGAGCCCAATGATTGCACATGCCCCAAGTAAGATCTGTGCAATGCAGAGGCCATTTTGTTAATATTCAGGTGAAAATTTAGGGTGTTAATTTTTCTCCAAAGTGAACATCTTGTAGAAGTGGGCAATTGTTTTTTATGCTATACAGCAGGAGTCAGCAAGTTTTCTATAAATGATCAACTAGCATTTAAATATTTTAGGCTTTGCAGACCATATGGTCTCTATCACAGCTACTCAGCTTTGCCTTTATAGTGTGAACACAGTCATTCACAGGACAAAATAAGGCATGCCAGCTTCAAAAACCTGGGAGAAGTAGGTTTGTCCCCTGGAAAATGAGAAGAAAACCAAACTCCTATAAATAGGGGAACTCCAAAACAACTAACAAACAAAAGCACAGGACAATACAAAGGCCCAGAAAAGCAGGGAAAACCCTGCACAATTCACTCACCATGGGCAGACCTTCCTGAAAGGAGGAATGAATCTCTAGAAAATCTCTGTCTTAATACTGCCTGGTTACAAAACCAAGAAAGAGTCATCTCAGGGAGTAAGGAGTTAACACTTTAAAATATTAAATGTACAGTGTGCAACAAAGATATAAGTGGTAACAAGCAAAAAAAATGGTGGGAAATAGAGGACTATAGGACAAGTATATGTGCAAGCTAGTGAAGTTAAGTTAGTATCAAACTGGATATAACTGTTATATATTTCAGAAGTTAAATTTTAACCCCATATTCATATAAAAATGAGAAGTCACTCAATATAGTACAACACAAGAAAGCAAGTAAGTATGAAAGTAGGCTATAACAGATGTGAGGGACATAATGTATAAGACTTTCAAAGGCTAAATAGGAAATGGCAGAAGAAAGTCCCACTATTATCAGTAGTGACTTTACATGTAAATGAATTAAACTCTCCAGGCAAAAGGCAGAGATTGGCAGAATTGATAAAAATACATGACCAACTAATATTAGCACAATGTCTGGGTAAAATAACAACAAAAAAAAACAGTGTTGAATGATGCTATATTTCCCGTTATTTTGCGTTATCCCAGACTGCTAAATGTGTTCTTTCCAAGAAGTTTGATTGAATTGCTGTACACATTTGCTGTCATACATGACAGTTGCATCACTTAGAGATTTTAGTAATTAAAATGGAATACAGAAGCTTAATTATTTTCCTTATTATCAAAACTATGCTCCTTGCAACCACATTATGATGATTGTTTTCATACTTGTGTACATTGGATGTCTTAAGTTGAGTTCAGTTTAGGGGATCCTTTCTAATCACAGGAAGGTATTGCTTTCTTCAACACTGTGATCTGTAGTATACACTATTGTAAATGGCTCACAAGTCAATTGCAAACAAACTGAATGTACAAACTTTAGTGCTGGTGCTGAATCTCTTCAGAATAGTCATTATGATTTTGAAAGTTTTTTAAAAAATTTGCAAGCATCAAGTGTTAATCAAAACTGAGGATGAAACACTAATGAATGTTGAAATCTCATGCTTTAGCTGTACTTCCTTTATAGTTTTTTTCAGTTCTTTGCTATTTTTACCATACTGTTTCATTTAAATTTCCTACATGCTAACTTTGTGTGATTGAAATAAAATTGCAGTATATTAAAAAAAATACATGACCAAATTATATGATGTCTGCAAAAGACTCACCTTAATGTCAAAGATACAAGTAGGTTGAGGGTGAAAACATGGAAAAACATACCACGCAAGTAGTAACCAAAAGAGAACTGGGGTGGCTATGTGAACATCAGGTAAAATAGAATTGGGTCAAAAACAGTTACAAGGGTTACAAGTTACAAGATGGTCATTATAAATACTGATAAAAGTGACAAGTCAACAGGAAGATGTAACAATTATAAATATATATGCACCTAAGAGCTGAACAGCAAAATATATGAAGAAAGTACTGACAGATTTGAAGGGTGCAAAAATGGAAAATCCAATTATCAATTTTATAAGGAAGGATAAGGGGCTCTGAATAGCTAAGGCCATCTTGAAAAAGAAAAATGAAGTTGGAGAACTCAAACTTCCCAACCTTAAAACTTATTACAAAGCCACAGTAATCAAAACTGCATAGTACTGACACAAAGATAGACATAGAGATCAATGGAATAGAATTGAGAGCTCAGCTATCTACCTTCACATTTATGGCCAACTGATTTTTGACAAGGTGGCAAAGATCACTCAATTGGCAAAGAATAGTTTCTTCAAAAATGGTGCATCCAGAAAACTGGATGTCCT
>JAQZBX010084268.1:0-13272 GCA_029593785.1 Cabassous unicinctus | reverse complement strand
TTGTATATTCTGCTCATTTTTCATAAAGATCTGTGATAATAGAATACATATTTTAATCTACTTACCTGTAAACTGAAGACCCTAGTATCACTTGGAGAGAAAAATAACATTAAGATGTCACCTGTTGTACCTAACTCTCTGAATACATTTAGATAAATAACAAGCACAGTGTATGACAAGGCATCTTATCTGTAGAGAACACTTTGCATGGAGGTTGCAATCCCTAACCCATCATTAACTGATGCTTTGCAAATTGATCCATTTTTAACTTAAGTATAGTAACTCTTTCCCTCAATTACTGAATCAGAAATGATTGCATAGAGAAACATCCTAGGTAAATCTGCTTTTTGGAAGACATCTTTCCAGAAAGCGTCCTTCTTGTATATTTTCTCTTTTGCTCTTTAGTGACTATATGAAGTGTGCTATAGAAGCCACTTAAGATTAGTTCATACCAGATTTAAAACACTAAATATACAAAAATATGTTGAAGCAGAAAAATATGGATTGCCAACATTATGAACTCAGCCGCAATTGCACTTGTCCTGGAGTAGCAGTTTCTTGATTTCAGCTCTTTTAAGACTTCTAAGAAAGTCTGTGTTCAGCCTAGTGTTAATCATTTGGGCCTTGGGACTCAGGATCCACAATGCTTCAAAACACTGCCCAACAATATCTGTTATTTGTGGCTGGTTATGCTTATGTGTTTTTCCAGGCTCAGGTATCCCCAGAGACTGTCGTTATCAAAATTCTGAAGTGTGATTTCAGGGAAATATTAATATGATATTACTTAAGGGTTTTCTGAACTTTCATTCCCAAAGGATTAGAATTAGCAACTTCAGTCAAGATGGCAGCCAAACCAATTCATCCTGTTCTTTCTTGAGGTGTTGTAGAAGAATGCTGAAATTAAGAGAGAAGAAAAGCCAAGTTCTGTTGCATTTAATACTGATTTAAGATTCACAATATTTCAAAAATATTCTATGAGTGTTTAATCTCTCTGCTAAATTATCTGACAGTGAGGTTGAGGTTCCCTGATAATGTTATAGGAGCTAAAGAAATGTAAATACTATGTGAATTAACAGGCATCAAGTTCTTTCAAATAATCAGTTACTGATTATATGAGAATCATATTTTCATATACTCCTAAGAGGAAATGATTAATATTTCCATATTTAATACAAGAAAATGTATGCTATCTTTGAATATCACTTGAGCAAGGTCCAAATTATTAAATTTGATTTTAAAACCATAGTGATCTGATTTCTAAGCCTGAGAGCTAGTGAATATCTTATTGTACCTCATCAGACATTGGTGCTAAGATGTGTTTTATATACTTTATTTGATGGGATAGAAATCCTGACTCAGATGATGTCTTGTTTCTACCACCAGCAGTGAGCAGAGCTTATTCCTCAGACAGAAACCTGGTGTGGAGCTACTCAAGAAAAGAGGAGTGGGGAAAATAGAACATCTTGTAACTTCATTTCCTATGTTGTGCCAAATCTGGAGGAGATACCTAGGCACCATCCAGACAGCTGTGATTCTGGGAATTTCTTAGAGCCTACATGGTAGAAGGAAACTGTAAGTATTAATTCAGATTTAGAAATAATGACACGAATACCAAATGGTAACATTTCTAGAGAAATTATACACATATCTAAATATGCCAGAGCTGCTGTGACAATACCCACAATGAGTTGGCTTAAATAAAATGTATTTATTGGAAGTAAATTATCAAGCTATCAACAAGGTCATACTCTCAGAGTTGGTAGCATTAGGGTAATAACATCCCTCTGTCACATGGCCATGCTGTTGGTAACCTCCTATGCTTTTCTCTGACTGTGGCATCTCTGATGGTTTCCAAAGTTTCTCACTTAATAAGTCCTCTAGTCATGTGGATTAAGGGCTGTTCTCATTGAATTTTGCCACACCTAAATAGAACGTTCAATGATCTTGTTCACAGCTGAGACCACAACCTGATTCACATTAACATATTCAAAGATATTGTTTACAAATGGGTTCACTCAGCCAAGAATGGAGATTAAGATTAAGAATGTGTCTTTTCTGGGCCACATGATTCAATCTTCAACACCATCAAAAACTTGAATCTGGATATGACTCCCAACTCTTCCACTTGCTGATTATGTGACTATATCACTGTCATTTAATTTATCTGAGCTTGTATATAATAAGCCTTAGATAAAATTAATTGGAAAGAATAGCAAAAGATGGTAATTGAAATCATCCATTGAGTTTATTTATGCGTAGACAATATTTAGAAAATATTTTGTGAATTAAATTGAGAAAAAAGTTATAAAAGTGGATGTAGTTACTACTACTTCACTGTTGATTATCATTTATTGAATCTTGTCCCATCTGTGTGATCTTGGACCACTGAATCCACTTCTCTGTGCCTCAGTGTTTTCTTCCGCAAAATAAAAGTTTGCTAAAAATGTGGTTCTTAATAGGTCCTAATTAATCACTAAAAGCGGGACAAATAATTGAAAATGAATATGTTTTGATTTGGGAGAAAATTGATCATGCTTAAATGTCCTGGTAGGAAACTAGTAGAGGTGAAGAGAGGAGAAAGATACAGAGAAAGAAAAAGAGAGAGGGATTGTAAAGATATAAGACGTAAGTGGGATAATCAACAGAAGGATGTTCTGTGTGGCAGACACTGTTAATGGCTCACAGATTTTCTTTCTATCAGATTCTGTTTTGTTTTGGTGTCAGAATATCATGCATTTGAGGGAACATTGAACCGATTCCCAATCTAAAGGTGTAAATGTGGTTTAAACATGAATTAGACTACACCAATTATGGTAATGCAATTTTCCATTCCAGTTATGATATAAAGATAGGCAAGTGATAAAATTCTAGATATTTAATAAGAGAGGTAGACATCTGAAGGTCATCTGGAAGATGCTGCTGTGTTCTTACAAAGAGAGTCATGAGAAAAAATTTCCTTTTCTGAACAACAGCCTATGAAAGAGATGCTGGAATTGTCACTGAGCAATGACCGACCATTGGGCTTTTGAATTGGGAAGCTTTTGGACTGACACATCTAAAAATTCATTCTATTTGAAAGACAATTTATTGCTTCTTACTGGATTTTATTTGAAACAACCTTAGTACTGGAGGACATAGCATTATTTTCAGACCTGCAATACCCATACATCCTGGGTTATATAATAATTCCAAGAGGGAATGAACAGAAGTGTTCCCTTAATCAATAGAAATTCAAATTTAAGTACATGTAATAAGAGAACCCATTGCTTACATAAATATGTCAATTTTCTGTTTTTCATCCCTATATGAGATCCCCTCGAGGAGTTATCTAACCCTGTACCTTAATGAATACTTCTGTATGATCTCAAATTACAGTATGCTTAGAAATAAGCATGGGTTACAGATGGTAATTCAAGTTACAGGGAAAACACTCAATCTGGAAAGTATCAGCCAGGGTATATGAGCTTTTACTGCCTTTTTAAAATTGCCTTTTTCTTGATTATATAATCATCCAATTATTGCAATTTTTTTTCTTGAGCTCTGATAAAGATAGCTCAACCAGTTTTTGCTAGTTTTCCAATATTCTGCATGGATCAGAACCCTGAATCATTTATTCCACTTCCTAGGTTGACCACAAATCTCTCTATCTTCAACTTTTTGAGGAAATTCCAAATCTTTTCTTCAGTGATTTCACGATTTTATGTACTTACCAGCATGTATAAAGGTTCTAATTTCCCCATATCCATGCCAATATTTGTTACTTTCTCACATTTCTTTAAATGTAGCAAATTTAGTGGCTATGAATTGTTATCTTATTGTGCTTTTTCTTGCAGTTCCCCATGACAAATGATGTAAGATCTTTTCATGTGCTTATTTACCATTTGTACATCTTCTTTAGAGAAATGTCTTCCAAATCCATTTCTAATTGGGTTGTTTGTCTTTCATTGTTGATTGTAAAAGTATTTTAATATATTCTGGATACAGGATTATTATCAGACATGTAATTTGCAAATATTTTCTACTTTTGCATCGGTTATATTTTTAATTTTTTGATTATTTTCTTGATGTGCAAAATTTTAAAATGATGATCAAGTCCAAATTACTTGGTTTTCTTTTGTTGCTTGTTTTTTTTGTTGTCATAATTTAGAAATCATTGTCCAGCCCTCAATGCTCCCATCTCCTCTCTGCATTGACCAACAGTGCCACCACAGCACCCCCTGTGATGAAATTGCCATTCCTGAAGTCATAAAGTAGTTTCTAACTTTGGAAATCATCCACTCCAATATCTCTGCCTATTATAACCCACTATGGCCAGCTATGAAAGCAAGTGGAGTGTGGCAACCTATTGGTCCTTGAATGCAGAAGTGCCAACTTTAGGCTCCACTGTCCCAGACACTGTGCAATTTGTATATTAGTGCCAGCATATTCCTCATCTCAGTATCCTCTTGTAAGCCCTATATCAGGTGACACAAAAAGCAGGTACTTTCCCCTGGGGCACAAAAAAGGTGCAAGACCTACAAAAAGTAAAATAGGCTCCTTCAGCCACCCCGTATCTCCTTTCAAGCTATAGGTTTCTGCCACCCAAGCAAATGCTGACTGTATTTGTCTAATCATGTCCAGGGGTAAGAGGAAATGAGTAAAAAGGGCATGGGTCAAATGATTAGAATTTTTTATTTGATTTTTTTTGTAATTGTGGATTAACAATTGGGTGGAGCAAACATGATTATAATTACCCACTCTCCTCCATTCTGCCTCAAAAATCACCAACAACCTTAAATATATTATTAATTCAACTCTAAATTAAGATTAGGATAAAGAGAAGTAAAGCATGTGCACTCAAGTACCATCTTTCTCCAGAAGACTTTGCATGTCCTTTCCAGCAACTGTTCTTTGGTGGAATCTTTGGGGCAGTCACAGCATTGAGTTCCACTTGGCCTCTTCATGACCTTTTATTTTAATTTGTAAGATTGTTTCCCATTTAAAAATCCCTGCATTCAATTAGAGCAGCTGAGCTAAGCTGAATAGTAAAAGGAAAGATAAATGCTTCATTAAATTTACAGTAAATTATAATTGCTCTTGCATAAGGATCTGCACAGTTGTCCACACTCAAACACTCATCTCTGTGTCCTCACCTGGCACACTCACCCAAGTGCATTTTTCGGCCCTCACAGTGTCTCCATTCAAGACTTCTGGCCTATGTACTTCTCTTCTTACTTCATGGAAATGTTCCTCTTCCTGATGTTTACATGCTGACACCTCCTCATCGCTCATCTGCTGTTCAAATGCCCCTCCTTAGGCAGGATTACCTTCACCATCTCTTTTAAAGCCATCTTCTATCTCTTTGTTACTCTCTAGCCCATCTCCCTGTTACATTTCCTTTACAGCATTTGTATAATTGTGCATCTGATTTTTTGTTTATTTTCTCTTTTTTCCAATTAGATTGTAAACTCAATGAAAGTAGAGGTATGGCCTATTTTGTTTACTATCACATCAGCAGTATGTAAAACAAAGCTTGACACGAGAGTAAAGGTTGAATAGATATTTACTGAATAAATTGCCATCATTTCCACTTTACTTTTTAAAGAGTAATTACATTTGTTAAAGTATATTTTTTAACTAGAATGCTTCTGAAATTTGTGATATTCCAAAATTGGTGATAATTGAATTGGAGAATTTTATGTCAGTTTAGTTTTTGGATTTTGTTGTTTCTGTTGCTGAAGTATACATAAGCATGCTTTCCATTATATTTTCCAAGGGCCTGGTGTTTGAATGTATGGAATTTACTGATCTAAATTTTTAAAAATAAGATAAAATTCCTACAGTACAAAGTAATTTCTTTAATTGTACCAAACTCACCTATTAATGTTGCTTTTGCATATAATTTGCAAATTTCTCTATAAATAATTATCTAATCTGTGAATAAATTTCATTCCAATTATTGCAATATTTTTCTTTTAATTTCTTTTCTTGTCTTATTGCACTAGTTAGGACCTCCAGCTAATCATGTATAAGAGTGATGAGAACAAGCATCTTTTCCTTGTTTATAATCATGGGAATAAAGTATTCAGATTTTCATGAATAAATATGAAGTTAACAATAAGATTTGGAAGATGCCCTGTATCATACTATCATACCTGGAAAGCTGACTTCTATTCTTAAGGTGATAAGTGTTTTTTGTTTTTTTTTTAAATCATAACAAGAAGTTGAATTTCATCAAATTATTTTTGCATCAGTTGAGATTACCTTATGATTTTACTTCTTTAGTTTTATGTTGTGGTACATTATACTGATTGTTTCTGAATACTGAAGCAGCCTTGAACATCCAGGATAAACCTCAACTGATCATGGTACATATTTGTGATTTACTATACAACTATCTTGTTGAAAACTTTTAACACCTGTGTTTTCTGAAGGAGATGAGTCTATACTCGTGTAATTCCTTCATGTGATTTTGGTATCAAGGTAATAATGACCTCATAAACTCATTTGGAAAGTGTTTCTTCCTCTTATACATTCTGGAAGATTTTCAGTAGAATCGATATTATTTTCGATGTTTGTGCTTGGTAAAATAATGAAACATCTTGTCTTGGATTTTACTTTTCTGGAAGTACATTTACTATGAATTGAATTTTTTCACAGACCAAGAAAATTCATATAATCTAGTTCTTATTGAGTGAGCTTTCAAATATTATATTTTCCAAGAAATTTGTTCATTTAATCTAATTTGTCACATTTATGTGCATAGAGTTATCCATAACAGTTATTTATTTTTCTTTTCATGTCTGTATGTCTATATTACACCTCCTCTTTCATTCTTGATATTTATAATTTGTGTCTTCTTTGTTTTCCTTCTTGGTCATTCATCATAGAGATTATCAATTGCATTGACTTTTCTCAAAAACTCAGCCTTTGATTTAATTGATTTTCTCTATTGTTTGCCTGCTTTCAATTCCATCCATTAATGCTGCTATGAATCTTATTTAATTTCATTGCCCCTGCTTAGGATTTCTCTTGCTCTGGTTTATTTTTCATTTTATTTAGATGGAAATTTTTATAATTTATTTCAGATATTTCTTCTTTTCTAACATAAGCACTTGGTGGATTACATTTGTTTCTAAGCCCTGTTTTAATCTTATCCAACACATCTTGAAGTTCTGTACTGCTTGTTTTTTAAATTTAATTTAATTCAAAATATTTTTTATTTCACTCTGATTTCTTCCTAGAACCTTGGCTTATTTATAAGTTTGTATTTACTTTCCAAAATTTGCTCATTTTTATTGATAATTTTCAGCTACTGATTTTAATTCAATTCCATTATGAGCCCACACAATATATAACCTGAACCTTTTCATATTTGCTAATGTATTTTTATGACTCTGACATAGTTTACTTGGCAGAATGTTCCTTAGTCAGTTGACAAGGATATATATATATATATATATATATGATATTTAAATATCTGAATCCCCTAGATAAATTTTTAGTATTTAATTTGAATTAATACTTTTTAGAGGATCTGAATCTAATAGACATATACAGAACATTACACCCAAATACAGCGGGATATACATTCTTCTAGAATGTACATGGATCATTCTACAATATAGACCACATGCTAGGCCACAGAAAGACTGTCAATGAATTCAGAAAGACTGACTATGTAAAGTAATTTCTCTTCATAAATGAAGCTGGAAATTTGTAAGTGGCAGAATACTAAATTTAGCACAAAGATAGGGAAGTTAGACAATCTGTGGGTCAAGGAGGAAATTGCATAAGAAACTAGTAATTACCTTGAAATGAATGAAAATGACAACACAACTTATAAAAACCTATGGGATGCAGCAAAATCCCATAGGCAAATTCATATCCTAAATGCCTGTATTAAATAAGAAGAAAGATTTAAATCAAAGACTTAACTGCACACCTAGAGGAAGTAGAAAATGAACAACAAACTAATCCCAAAGGAAGTAGAAAAGAAACCAACAAAGATTAGAGCAAAGCTAAATGAAATTGAAAATATGAAAGGACTAGAGAAAAGAAACAAAACTAAAAGCTGGTTCTTTGAGAAGATTAATAAAATTGACAAAACCTTAGCTAGACTAACAAAGAAAAAAAAAGAGGAAAGATGCAAATATATAAAATAAGAAATGAGGAAGGGATAATCACCATTGACCCCACTGAAATAAAGAGTATCATAAGAGGATACTTTGAAAAATTGCATGTCAAGACGATGGATAAATTAGAGGAAATGGACAAATTCCTAGAAACACAGAAACAGCCTACATTGATGAAAGAAGAAATTGATGAACTCAACAGACCAATCACAAGTAAAGAAATTTAATTAGTCATCAAAAACCTCCCAACTAAGAAGAGCCCAGGACAAGATGGCTTCACAGGTGAATTATACCAAACATTCCAGAAAGAACTAACATTAATCCTGCTTAAACTGTTCCAAAATATAGAAGTTGAGGGAGCATTGCCTAACTCATTCTATGATGCCAACATTACCCTAATACCAAAGCCAAAGAAAGATGCCACAAGAAAAGAAAACTATAGACCAATCTCTCTAATGAACCTAGATGCTAAGATTCTCAACAAAATACTTGCTAATAGTATTCAACAACACATGAAATGAATTATACATCATAACCAAATGGACTTCATCCCTGGTATGCAAGGATAGTTCAACATTAGAAAATAAATGTAATATAGCACATAAACAGATCAAAAGAAAAAAAAATGATAATGATAATGATAATCTCTATAGATACAGAAAAAGCATTAGACAAAATAAAGCACACTTTCCTGATAAAAAAACAATTCAAAAGATAAGAATAGAGGTAAACTTCCTCAAAATGATAAAGGGTATATATGAAAAAACCCACAGCTAACATCATATTCAATGGTGAAATCCTAAAGGCTTTCCCTCTAAGATCTGGAACAAGACAAGGATGCCTACTTTCCCTGCTCTTATTTAAGATTGTGTTAGAAGTACTTGCTTGAGCCCTTAGGCAAGAAAATATATAAAATTCATCATAAATGGAAAGGAAGAAGTAAATTTTCTCTATTTGCAGATGACATGAGTCTATATACCTCAAAAACCCTGAGAAATCTACAACAAAGCTTCTGGAGCTTATAAATTAATTTAGTAAAGTGGCAGGTTATAAGATCAATGTGCAAAAATCAGTAACATTTCTGTACACCAATAATGAGCAATCTGAGGAAGAAATAAAAAGAATTCAATTTACAATAACAACTAAAATAATCAAATACCTGGGAATAAATTTAACTAAAGATGTAAACAACTTGTACACAGAAAACTATACAACACTGCTAAAGAAAATCAAAGAAGACCTAAATAAGTGGAAGAATATTCCCTGTTCATGGATAGGAAGACTAAGCATCATTAACATGTCTATCCTACCCTAACTTACTTACAGATTTAACGCAATCCCAAGAGAAATTACCACAGCATTTTTCACTGAATTGGAAAAGCTAACAATGAAATTTATTTGGAAAGGCAAGAGGCCCAAATAGGCAAGACATATTGAAAAAGAGAAATGAAGTTGGAGGATTCACACTACCTGACTTGAAAACATCCTAAAAAGGGGTGTCTCAGATGGGAAGAAATGTCAGTTTCAGGTTGTCCAGCTACAAATAATCTCAGCATTGGCAAGATTCTGCTCCATTTCCTCCAGATATCTGTGGGTTCTCTTGATATGGCATCCATCTTTTTAAACATGGTTATGGAATAATTTCATGAAGATGTGCTGGAGTCCAATCTATGACACAAGTATGGTCCAGAGAAAGGCAGACATTGCAGAAACAAATAACAATGCTAACAACTGGAAGATCAGTTGGGTTTCACACAAACTTACCTATGATATTATGTTGTGTCTCCAGGATCCATAGTGAGGATACCCTCCCCATTCCTGCTTTGATAATGTGGGAAATAAATTCACTTAAGTGCAAACTAATTAAGCCTACACTTAAAAAATATTATTCTGTTGAGAAAGCAGCAATTGTTTAAATCATCATTCACGGAAAGAATAGGAGTAGAGGATGTGGTTGGTTCTATAAGCCATGGAGGGTGAAACTGTCCGCATTGCCCCAGAAACTGATAAAGCTCTTCCAACTTTCTCCTCTGCCAGGGGTAAGGCTTGCACATCAACCATGTGCAGAAATCCAAGCTGTGCAGGCCGCAATGTGCATTGTTGCTCAGAGAGACCAATCAAACTCCACATTCCTCCCCTGACTGGGGCAGGGGTGGAGCTGAAGGTGTGGGCAGTAAACTAAACCATGCAAGTCAAAACTGACTGCAATAGGGAAGCGGTTGTGGCTCAATGGATAGACCTCCCGTTTACCATATGGGAGGCCCCGGGTTCGCTTCCCGGGGCCTCCTTGTGAGAGCAGGCTGGCCCGCGCGGCGTGGTGGGCTGATGCAGCGGGACCTCACAGCCAGGGGGAGATAAGCAGACACGGAAGAAACACACAGCAAATGGACACAGTAAAACACAAGCAGCAAGGGGGGGATAAATAAATAAATAAATAAATCTTAAAAAAAAAAAAAACTGACTGCATTTGCCCTGTTACACTGATGAAGCACTGGCCCCTATCCTCCCCTGTGAGAGGCAGGAATGGAGCCTACAGTGTGCCCAGCAATCTTGTCCATGTAGCCGAAAGTGACTGCCTTTTCCCAGAGAGGGTGAGAGAGCACTTTACTTCCTCCTGCTCTGTCAGGGTTGGGGATGGAGCCAAATTGGTGTCCAATAATCTGATTGTGTGGATCAAAAGCTGCTGCAGCTGCAATGAGAGGGTGGGGGAGCACTATCCCTCCTTCTCTTCTGTCAGGGGTAGGGTTAGAGCCAGAGATGTGCCCAATAGTCTAGTTCATGCAGGCTGAAAGTGGCTGTGGTTGCTTGGGGAGGCTGAGGAAGCACTGTCCCTTCTGTCCTGTCAGGGGCAGTGCAGCAGTTTGAGATTATTTGTGAATTACAAAAAGAAAGATTATGCTTGTAAACTGGTCTTTTCCTCTGGGTGTGATACCCTTTTACTATATTAGATTCAGCTGAAATGTCTTTGATTAAATTATGTCAAGATTAGGGCTTTCTTTTGACTTCATTAAGGTGTGCATGACTGAATCCCTGCCCTCCTTGATAGGCTACATAAATGGACACTCTATTAAGAACACACAAAGAAGAAGAACACAGAGTAAGAAAGACAGCTCATTAGACAAGGCAGAGGCCCTTGGAAGGGAGATGAGCCTGATAATTTACAGCTGAACTTGTGAAGAGAACAGAGCAGCTGAGCCCAGAAAGAAACAAGCCCCAGGGAAAGAGATGAGCCTTGTGCCAGCGTTCAGATGAGATCAGCAGAAGGTGAACCCACAGAGCCTTAAGAGGAAGAAGGAAGGCTGAACAGTCACAGACATTGCTGACGATCTTGCCTCAACACATGGCCAATGACTTTGAGTGAGAAAATCTTCTACCCCAAATAAGTACCCTTTATAAAAGCCAAAAAACAAAAACAAAAACAAAAATCCATACTACAAAGTTACAGTCATCTAAACTGCATGGTATTGGCACAAGGATAGACATTCTAACAAATGGAACTGAATTGAGATTTCTGATATAGATCCTCACTTATACAGTCAAATGATATTCAACAAGACCATCGACTGGGAGAGAATGGCCTCTTCAAAATTTGGTGCTTGGAGAACTTGATATCCATATCCAAAAGAACGAGAATGGAACACTATCTCACACCCTATACAAAAATTAATTCAAGAAGAATAAAACATCTAAAAATAAAGGCCAAGAGCAGAAAGATAATGGAAGATAATGTAGAGAAGCATCAACAGGATCTTGTACTAGGTTTCATGAATTTTATACCCAAAGCATGAGCAATAAAAGGAAAAATAGGTAATATAACTTCCTCAAAATTAGAAACCTTTGCACCTCAAAGGAGTTTGTCAAGAAAGTGAAAAGGCAGCCTACTCAATGGGAAAATATATATATATTTGGTAACCACTTATCTGATAGGGTACTAGTATCCAGCAAATACAAAGAAATCCTACTCCTAGAAAATAAAAAGACAACCCATTTAAACAATGGGCAATTATTTGAATAGACACTTCTCCAAAGAAGTATCACAAATGTCTAAAAAGCACATGAAAAGATGCTCAACCTCACTAGCTATTAGGGAAATGCAAATCAAAACTACAATAATATATCATTTTACACCCTTTACACTGGTAGCTATTAGAAAAACAGAACTACATATTTTGGAGAGGATGTGGAGGAATGGGGACATTTATCCAGGGCTGGTGGGAATGAAGAATGGTGCAGCCATCGTGAAGGACAGTTCTGCAGTTTCCCAGGAAGATAAATATAGAACTGCCATATAATTGAGCAATCCTACTGCTGCATATATACCCAGAAGAATTGAAAGCAGGGACATGGACAGATATATGCACAACAATGTTCATAACTGCATTATTCACTATTGCTAAAAGTTGGAAAGAATCCAAATGTCCATCAACAGATGAATGGATAAATTGTGGTATATACATACAATTGAATATTATTCAGCTGTAAGAAGGAATGCAGTATTAACACATGGGATGTCATGAGCCATTTCTATTCCCCTGAGCTCATGTCCTTAGTGTTCACTTCCCAGCCTCCAGCTCAAAAATTCCCTTGGGGCTTGCTTCTCTGTGTCTTTACTTCCCCAGGGCTCTGCATCAAAGCTCTAACTTTCTTCTCTGCCATGTAGTTTTCTCTGTGAGTTCCTGTCCACCAAGGGGGCAGGGACTCAAGGTCCTACTGATGTGGCTCAACCAAAACCCTAATCATAATTTAATTATGCCCAGGTAGAGACCAGTTTGCAAACATAATCCAAAACCTATTTTTGGAATTCAAAAACAATGCCAAACTGCCACACTCCACCCTCTGAATTCCAAAAAACATTAAAATGTTTTTTAAAAAGCCTTAAATCAGTACAATGCTAAATGCAGAATCACATCACAATCAGTTTAAAGAAATACAGATTTTCTTGAGGCATAGTCTTATCTGCCGTAGACTTCTGAAATTTACAAATACATTTATCTGCTTCCAATACATAAATGGACAAAGGATAAGCATTTTCATTGTCATGAGGAATTGGGAGGGAAACATGTGTCATGGGTCCTCTACAGTTCAGTAAGCCTGTAGGACATACTCCCTTACTTGTCAAAGTCTGAGAGTCATTCTTAAGGTCATGGTTTCTTCTCCC
>JAQZBX010084267.1:0-13280 GCA_029593785.1 Cabassous unicinctus | reverse complement strand
AAAAAAAAAGCATCCAAATTTGAAAGGAAGTAGTAAAAATTTCCCTGATTGCAGATGACATGAACCCATATAGAAAATTCTGAAGAAACCTCAACACCACCAAAATCTAATAACTAATTTAGCAAATGAGTCAATATATACATCAGTCAATATATACATATTGCCTGTCTCCTGAATGAGTGTGGGCCACCAAGAGAATATGGGAACTCCCTGAAGATGTTGGTAGTTATATTGGCTGTTCTACAGCAGGTAGCAGAGCAGCTGCCTTGAAATAAGAAAAGGGGAGACCACCACATAGCCATGGCCATAGCACGGCCCTTGCTAGGAACCCTGCATGTGGCTATCCAAGCAGAAATAGTGGTGAAAGTTTGTTCACCACTTAGAGGAAGAATTAAAACTAGAAAGATATATGAACAAGCACAGGCAGAGATGAAAGTTTCTTTATCTGATCCCTAGTTTGATTATCAATTAGAAACCTTAATATGCATGTATGCTCAGTCTACACACCACAGGTTGCCTCAGGTACAGGTCATATGGCATGGAACCTAAGGACTCTTTCTCAGATGAAGGAAAGGAAGAGGAGTGGGAGGTGGAAGATGGGAAGACAACAAGGATGCAGCCCATAATAAAACAGAAGTGGCAAGCATAATGGGACCAGTCCCTTGGGTCCCAGCAATTCCAACTCTCAGAGGAAAAATTGCATTGCATGTGATTATGAAAGATTATAGCACTACTGAGGTAGATTATTTAGGGCAGAGGTACAGGCAAAAATCTCAAGTCACTACTAAACTGGCTTCTGAGTTTATGGGACACTTGAGCAGAAGGAGTTGTACTATCTGGGTTGGAGATGAGCAAAGTAACCTCTATTACCACTCATTCTTCTCTGCACCAGTGTCTATATACCACCTCCAATTAAGGAAAAAATCCATTGCTGCTAGTTTGGTTAGCTGCCAGATGCAAATCTGCCTGGCCTAACAAAGGATATATAGCCCTCACCACCTCCATTGGCAATCTATGGAAGAGTTACAGAGTGTTTTGCAGGACTTGGGCATGAAGCATTCTATTTATGCTGCCAAATTTGTGAGACATGATGCCTAAGCTTTTATGGCAGGGATGAAAGATACTTTGCTACTTATCACTCCCAATCATTATTATGACCCTTGTTTTTAGATTCCTGATCACTCACATAACATTTCACAAGCTTTAAATCATATGCAAGAGCACATACAGTACATTGATAAATTATCTATTGACCTCCTATCTGACTGATTTAATTCCCTTTCCTGGCTCTTGTGACATGTCTTCACAGGTCTACTAGCTTTTGTTGGAGGACTCATTATTGTGTTGTGTGTTACACTGTTGTTGTGGAATGTGGATGCAATGTGTGTCCTATGTAAATGCCAGCTCTAGCACGGGAGTGGGCAGTGGGAACCCAGGGTCTGGGCATCACCTCTGTAAATGTAAGATAGCCCAAAGCACTTAGCTGCCTGCATGACCCAGAAACTAGTTAAACAATGCCTATGACCAATTGATTTTTTAAAGAAATGGAAAGTCATTCCTTAAATATATATGGAATTTTAAATGTTCTTAAATAGCAAAATCATATTGAAAAAGAACAAAATTTCACACATGATATAAGACAGCTATCAGGAATGCCAGAGAATGAGTGGGCTTAAACAACAAGAATATACTGCCTCATAATTTCAGAAGTTGGAAGTACCAAGTCAAGGCATTGGGAAGACAATGCTGTCTCCCCGAAGTCTAAAGCAATCTGTTTGTGGCTTATCTACAATTGTTGGGGTCTATTGGTTTACATCTCTGCCTTCTGTCACATAGTAATGTCTCTCCCCTTGCATCTGTTTTTCCAGTCTTCATTGGCCTCTACCTTCTGTCTTCTCCCAGTTGCTTTCACCAACTGCATCCAAATTTCTTCTGCAAGTTCTTGAACTATGTATTGAAGCCAACACTGATTCAAACACCTGACCTAAGTATAACATTTTATAAAAATCCCATTTCCATGAGTTACTATGCACAGAAATGCAGATTAAGTTTAAAATTTGTCTGTCATGGGGGAACATAAGTGAGCCAACCATACCTCCTGATTTCAAGATCCACTACACAGCTATAGTAACCAAAACAGTTAAGTAATGGCATAAACGTAGAACAATGGAATAAAATAAAGCATTCAGAAATAATCCCATCATCTAGACAACTGATTGTTTATCCTTCCTTTATTTCATTATTTTTATAAAATATATTTTTATTATAGAAGTTATGAACTTATAAAACAATCATGCATTTGTGGAATTCCCATATAACACCCCTTCACCAACATACCACACTACTGTGGAACATTTGTTACATCATTTAAGATATCATCAGAATATTACTGCTAACTATGGCCCATAGTGTACATTTGGCATATTTTTATTGTTTATTTTGTCCTCCATTTCATTTATTTTGCTTTGATCTTTGTTTTCTCATTCCTTATACTTGCATTGGGAATACTTTGCTGTTCTTTTATTAGTTCCCTCAGCTTTGTAGTTAGGTCATTGATTTTAGCTCTTCCTTCTTCTTAATGTTATCATTGGATGTACATATTTTCCACTCAGCACTGCCTTTGCTGCATCCCATAGTTTCTGATATGTTGTGCTCTCATTTTCATTCTTCTCAATGTGTTTATTGATTTCTCTCACAATTTTTTCTTTGACCCACTGATCATTTAACAGTGTCTTGTTTAATCTCCAGACATTTGTGAATTTTTCCTTTTTCTGTCTCTTGTTAATTTCCAACTTTATTCCATTATGATCAGGGAAAGTGATTTGTATAATTTCAATGCTGTTGAATTTATTGAGATCAACTTTGTGACCCAACATATATTCTATCCTGGAAAAAGTTCCATGCATACTCAAAATAATGTATATCCTTCTGTTTTGGGGTATGATGTTCTATCTATATATATCTATAAGTTTAGTCCATTTATCATATTATTCAAACTGTCTTTATTTATTGATCTTCAGCCCAGATATTCTATTCAATGCTTAGAAAGTTTTATTGAAGTTTCCAACTATTATTGTAGAAACATCGATCTCTCCCTTCAGTTTTGCTAGTGTTTCCCTCATTTAATTTCGAGCATCTTAGTAAGGTGCATATGCATTTATGATTATTATTTTTTATCCTGGTGAGTTTCCCCTTGTATTAATATGTAATATTCTTCCATTTCTCTAATACTTTTGCTTTTAAATTATATTTCATTCTAGATAAATATAAATTCTCCAGGGTTTTTTGTTTTTGTTTTTTTAATTTTGATTGCTGCATGTGTGGAATGTCTTTTTATAACCTTTCACTTTGAATCTATTGATATCCCTGCATCTAAGGTGAGTCTCCTGTAGACAACATATAGATGGCTCATATTTTCTTATCCTTTCCACCAGGCTGTGTCTTTTGACCATTGAGTTTAATCCATTGATATTCATTGTTATTAATGTAAAGGCAGTTCTTATTTCACCCATTTTGACCTTTTGGTTTTATCTATCATATTTTATTTTCACCATTCCTTTTATACTTTTAGATAATTTTACTTATATCTCTTCATTTCTAGGCCTTCTTCCAAGCCTCTCTATCCCAGTCTTTTATTTTTTGGCTGTAGCACTTCCTTTATTATTTCTTGCAAAGCTATTCTGTTGATTACAAACTCACTCAGTTTGTTACTATTCTAAACTCACCATCATTTTTGAAATACAATCTAGCCAAGTATAAGATTCTTAGCTTGCAGTTTTTCTATTGCATTATCTTAAATATCTCCTACCACTGCCTTCTTACCTCCATGATTTCGGATGAAAAATCATCATAACTTAATCTTATGGGGAACCCCTTCTTTGTTATGAATTACTTTTCTGTTGCTGCTCTTTATATTTGGCATTTGATGTTCTGATTACTAAGTGTCTCAGAGTTGATCTATTCAGATATTTGGTTGGTAGTACATTGTGTTTCTTGTAGAAAGATATCTATATCCTTCAATAGGATTGGGAATTTTCTACTATCATTTCTTCAAATATTCTTTTGCCTCTTTTCCCTTCTCTTCTCCTTCTGGGATACTCATGACACATATATTTCCAATTATATTGCTGTCATTTATTTCTTTGAAACCTTGTTCATTTTTTTTCCATCTCTTATTTTATATATTTGCTTTTGGAGGCCGTGTCTTCTAGCTCACCAATCCTTTCTTCTGTCTCCTTAAATGTGCTGTTATATACCTTCAGTATATTTTTTATTCATTTATTGTACAGGCCAAAAGCACCTTCAGTTGCCTTGAGAGGGTGAAGGAGTACTCTTCCTTGGGTCTTAGTTTGACCCATGTCAAGGAATGTGGCCGTGTCTCCTGGTATCTCCCTTTTCTTGCAATTTCCATTGATTTCAGCTTCATGTTGCTCTGTTGTGCCTTTTTGTCTCTACCTGAATATCATTTTCTTATATAGGACCCAATATTAGTTTATGACCCATCCTGATTGTCATGGGTCATACCTTAACTGTCTTAGCCTTAACAAAAGGAATGAATTGGGACTTCTGGGAAAATGACATAGAAGTACATACACAGAGCCAAACTCTTTCACAAAAATGAGTGGAGAAAGGACAAGGACTTACTTGAGGGAGCTGCTTTGGATATATATAGAACAGGAAAATTTTTCTGCATCTTCCAGGAAGATAAATAAGTCAAAGGAAAACTGTGAGTTGCTCATCTTTGTGGCTGAAAATGGCACATATACACTGCCCTCAGGGCAAGTAGCCTTTGTGAAGCCTCTGGCTTGCTGCTGCCAATGGAGTGGGAAGGAACACTCCATGCAAGGAAGAGGGGTCTGATGGTGGGTGGAGAATGATTTCTTTGCAGTGATTTTGGCCAGCTTAGGCCCTTTAAATCTCAAAAGAACCCTAACCTGATGGGGAGAGGGGTGGAGGGACATCTACTCAAGTAGGCTGTCACAGCCAGACTCCCTGGGTGAGAGAGGAACTAGATTAGAGAGGGGGTGGAGACAAATGCTTAATCATAGGGGCTCTAGCAAACTGTTAGAAGTCTAACCTGCCTGAAGGAAAGGGAGTGGATAGAGGCAGAGAAGCTTTCCTGAGCCTAATTAACCTGTGGAGCCAGTTTAGCTCAGTGGAGGAATTCCTGCCTTACATATGCAAGGTCTCTGGTTCAACTCATGACTCTCCTTAGAGAAGTGATCCAGAGAGTGATCCACTGGGTTATCAAGCAACTAGCTGATACCTTATGACAGAGAACATATAGATTTGGGGGTGTGTTCTTTAATGTTATTTTTTAAAAGTTCCATTTTTCCCTTTATTTTCTGCACTAAAATCCAGTACATCACCTAAGGAGGGCAGACAACAGGGTGATTGATTAATGAACACCAGTAGTCAGAGAAACTCCTTAAGGCCTAAGAGAGAAGGCTGTGGTTCCTTGTATTTTTTTTTTTTAGTTGCTGTTTTGTTTCTTGTTTTTTGTGCTTCCCCTTAATTTTTTTTCCTTTTTTTGAACTTATTTTTCCTCCTACTTTATTTGCTTTCTTTGCTTCATTTTTCTATTTTCTGTTTCCATTGTTTTTCTTTCATTCCACCTCTTTGATTTGGCCTTCAAATTTTTTTTTTCTTTTATTTCTCTTTTTTCTTCATTTTTTTACCTTTTTTCTGTTTTCTTTTCCTCTCTTCTCATCATTCAAGGATTTTAATTCTTTCTATACATTTTTCTGTATTTTTCTCTTGTTCCGCTTTTTCAATTCGACGTTTTTGTTCTTATTCTTTTGTACTTCTCATAATTTTTTGATCATGTTAATTATTTATTCTCCTAAGTCTTATGCTGTTCCTCTTCTACTTTTTGATTACTATTATTATTATTATTATTATTATTATTTTCTCTTCTTATCTCTTTCCTTTACTCTGGCCCTATTTTTTTTTAAGGGAACTTAGACTACTGCAAGGAAATAGAATAAGAGGAACAAAGTTTCAAAGGGAAAACTTAACACACACATAAAAAAATAACAAAATAAAATCCTAGAGTAGAAAAAGAAGATAACCAACTGAATAAAGACATCAAGATATGCATATGTCTAGAAACTAACAAAAAATTATAAGTCATACTAAGAAATAGGAAAACATGGCCCAGTAAAAAAAAAATTATAAAACTGTAGGAGCTGAAGAACATGGAAGAACTAATTAGAGGTGTCCAAACAAGTATCATGAATCAACTTAATGAAGTGAAAGAAGAGATTAAGGATATTAAGATGACACAGGGAGAATATACCAAAGAAATTGTAAACATAAATATAAAGATAATGGATATGATGGTGATGAGTGGCACAATGCCAGAAATAAAAAATACACTGGAAGCACATTAGAGCAGACGTGGACAGGTAGAGAGAATCGATGATGTGAAAGATAGTATATCTGAATTCAGACATATAGTAAAACAGAAGATAAAAAGATAGAAAAAATCCAGCAGAGACTTAGAAACTTGAATGACAACATAAAACACAGAAACATAAGCATAATAACCATCCCAGAGGGAGAAGAGAGGAAAAGGGGCAGAACGAGTGTTGGAGGAAATGATGGCTGAAAATTTCCCAACATTTTGGTGGGACATAGACATACATGTCAAGGAATTTCAGCACACTCAATCAGTATAAATCTTAGGCCTACCTTAAGACATATACTTGTCAAATTGTTCAATGCTCCAGACAAAGAGAGAATAATGAAAGCAGCAAGAGAAATGAGATCCAACACATACAAGGGAAGCTTGATAAGATTAAGTGCTGAGTTCTATTCTGAAACCATGTAGGCAAGAAGGCAGTGCTATGACAAAGTTAAGGTGCTAAATGAAAAAAAAAAACAAAACACAAAACTCTCAGCCAAGAATTCTGTATCCAGCAAAGCTGACATTAGAAAATGGATATCCGAAATATTCACCAATAAACAGAAATTACTAGAGTTTGTCACCAAGAAATCTGCCCTTCAAGAAATACTAACAGGAGTTCTGCAGGTTGAAAAGTAAAACTAGGAGTGAGAGGGTTGGAGGAGAGTGTATGAAAGAAAATTATTGGTAAGAAAAACAAAAAAGATAAAAAGTGAAATAAAAACATGTGAAAGACATAAACCTAAAGAAAATATGTCTAATGTAAGTAATTCCTTGACAGAAATAACTTTGAATATTAATGGATTAAACTTTCCAAATAAGACACACAGATTGGCAGAATAGATAAGGAAATATGACCTATCTATATGCTGTCTACAAGAAACTCTCCTTAGACCCAGGGACACAAGAAGGTTGTGAGTGAATGGGTGGAAAACAATTTTATGTGTAGGCAATAACCAAAAAAGAGCAGTAGTAGGTATACAGATATTGGACAAAATATACTTTAAAAGCAAAACTATTGTAAGAGACAAGGAAGGGCACCATATGTTAATAAAAGAGATAATCTATCAAGAAGAAAGAACATTCATAAATATGCTCCTAACCAAGGCACCGCAAAATACATGAGGCAAACATTGAAAAAAGTAAGTGGAAAAATAGATGTCTATACAATTATAGTAGGGGGCTTTAATACACATTGTCACCATTAGAAAGAATATCTTGACAGAGAATCAATAAACAAATAGAAATCTTGAATAATACATTAGAGAATCTGGACCTAATATATGTATAACAAATATTACTCCCATACGCAGCAAGATATACATTCCTCTGAGGTGCACTTGGTCATTCTCCAGGATAGACCACATGCAAGGCCACAGAACAACTCTCAATGAATTCAGAATTATTAAAATTTTACAAAGTAATTTCTCTGATCACAATGGAATGATACTGGAAATCAATAAGGGACAGAGAACCAAATTAGGCAAAAAGATTCAGAAGATAAATCACACATTCTTAGACAATCAGTGGGTCAAGGAGTAAATTGCAAAGAAAAAAATCTTTAACAATCTTGAAAGGAATGTAAATGACAATACAACATATCAAAAGCTATAGGATGTAGCAAAAGAACTGCTAACAGGGAAATTCATAGCCATAAATGCCTATATTAAAAAAGAAGAAAAGGATAAAATCAAAGACCTAACTACACAACTGGAGGAATTAGTAAAGAAACAAAAAACTAATCCCAAAACAATAGAAAAAAGGAAATAGAATAGAGCAGAAATTAAGAAAGCACTAGAAAAAATAAACAAAACCAAAGCTGGTTCTTTGAGAAGATTAATAAAATTTACAAACCCTTAGCTAGACTAACAAAGAAAACAAGAGAGAAAAAGATACAAATACATAAAATAAGAAATGAGGAAGGGGATATCACCACTGACCTTACAGAAATAAAGATTATCATAAGAGAATACCTTGAAAAATTGTATGCCAAAAATACAGATAACATAGAGGACATGGACAAATTCCTAGACACACACAAGGCGGCAATGTTGAAGAAAGAAGAAATTGATGAATTCAACATACCAATCACAAGTAACAAGATAGAATTAATCATCAAAACCTCCCAACTAAGATCACAGGAACAGATAGCTTCACAGTTAAATTCTACCCAACATTCTGGAAAGAACTAACACCAATCCTGCTTAAACTCTTCCAAATATAGAAGTGGAGGGAACATTGCCTAACTCATTTGATGATGCCAACATCACCCTAATACTAAAGCTACACAAAGCCACCATGAAAAAGGAAAACTATAGACAAATTTCTATAATGAACCTAGATGCTAAAATCCTCAAGAAAATACTTGCTAACCATATTCAACAACACATGAAATGAATTATACACCATGACCAAGTATGTTTCATCCCTGCTATGCAAGTATCATTTAACATAAGAAAATCAACAATGTAATATACAACATTAACATATTGAAAGAAAAAAAATTACATGATCATCTTTTTAGATGCAGAAAAGGCATTTGACAAAATACAGTGCCATTTCTTGAAGAAAACACTTCAAAAGATAAGATTAGAAGGAAACTTCCTCGACATGATAAAGTGAATATATAAAAAAACCCATAACTATCATCATCATATTCAATCTTATAATCCTAAAATCTTTCCCTCTAAGAACCAGAACAAAACAAGGATGCCTGAAGTAAGAGCTCTTATTTAAAATTGTTTTAGAAGTACTTGCTTGAGCACTTAGGCAAGAAAAAGTTATAAAAAGCATCCAATTTGGTAAGGAAGAAGTAAAAGTTTCACTATTTGCAGTCAACATCCTCCTATACATAGAAAGCCTCAGAAATCTACAACAAAGCTTCTAGAGCTTATAAATAAGTTCAGTATAGTGACACACATAATATTAATGTGCAAAAATCATTTTGGCACACCAACAATGAGCAATATGAGGAGGAAATCAAGAAAAGTGACCATTTACAATAGTCATTTAAAGAATCAAATAGCTTGGAATAAATTTAACTAAAGATGTAAAGGACTTATATGCATAAAACTACACAGCACTGTTTGAGGAAATGAAAGAAGACCTAAACAAACAGAAAAAAATATTCCCTTTTCATGTACAAGAAGACTAAACATCATTAAGATATCTATCCTACCCAAACTGATTTACAATTTTAAAGAAACCCAATAATAATTCCCACAGCTTTTTTTTACTGAATTGGAAAAGCTAGCTATGATATTTATTTGGAAGGACAAAGGGCCTCAAGTACCCAAAGATGTATTGAAAAAGAAAAATGAAATCAAAGGAATCACACTACCTGACTTTAAAATATACTACAAAGCTACAGTGGTCAAAACTGCATAGTATTAGTATAAGGATAGAAATACTGACCAATGGAACTGAATTGAGAGTTCTGATATCGATTATCACATTTACAGTCAATTGATCTTCAACAAGGCCATCAGTCCCATTCAACTGGGAGAGAATGGCCTCTTCAACAAATGGTGACTGGAGAACTAAATGTTCATACTCAAAAGAATGAGAAAGGAACACTATCCCACACTTTATACAAAAATTAACTAAAGATGGATCAAAGACCAAGGTCATAAAGACCTTGGAAGATAATGTAGGGAAGCAACCAGAGGATCTTGTATTAAGGAATGGTTTCACAAACTTTACATGCAAGTCATGAGCAACGAAAGGATAAATAGGTAAGTGGGACTTCCTCAAAATTAAAAAAAAATTGCAACTCAAAGGAATTTGTTAAGAAAGTGAAAAGGCACCCTACTTAATGGGAGAAAATATTTGGTAACCATATATCTAATAGGGTTCTAATATACAGCATATATAAAGAAATCCTACACCTTGAAAATTAAAAGACAAAAAACCCATTTAAAAAATGGGCAAGTGATTTGAAATGACACTTCCCCAAAGAAGAAAAACATGGCTAAAAAGCACGTGAAAAATGCTCATCATCACTAGCTATTAAGAAAATGCTATTCAAAACTACAACGAGGTATCATCTTACACCCATTAGACTGAGGGCTACTAAAAAATACATAGGACAACAAGTGTTGGAGAGGATATGGAAGAAAGGGAGCTCTTATCCACTGCTGGTGGGAGTGTAGAATGTTGCAGCCATTGTGAAGGGTAATTTGGTGATTCTGTAGGAAGCTTCCTATAGAACCGTCATATGGCCTAGCAATCCCAGTGCTGGGTATGGAGACAGGAAAAATTGCAAGCAGGGACACAAACAGATATATGCATACCAATGTTCATTCTGGCATTATACATTATTGTTAAAATTTGGAAACAACCCAAATATCCATCAACATATGAATGGATAAGCAAACTGTATTATATACATACAGTGGAATATTACTCAGATGTAAGAAGGAGTGCAGTATTAACACATGGGATAACACAGATGAATCTTGAAGACCTTATTTTGAGTGAAGCAAGCCAGGCACTGAAGGACAAATATTAAATGACCTCACTGATATGAATTAAGCAAATTGAGCAGACTCACAAAGCTGGAGTCTGGAAGATAGGTTTATAGGAGAAAGAAAGGGAGTAGATGGTTGTGAGTCAATGCCCAATTGGAGAAAATCTATAATGTTAGAAGGGTGTAGTTGTGCAGTAGATGGGCATGACAGTGGTACTGTGATGCTATTGGGCTCAGCAGTGCTGACTTATGAGGGTAATAGGGTGGAGGGCATTGGGTAGGACTTTCCATGGAATTGGGGTGATGGTCAGGGGAAAAAGCATGTGAACTTTGGGTATTTGCAGGTCTGTGATTAAAACTACAACATTGAGAATGTTCTTTTGGAAAGTATAGCAGGGGAAGGTTACTGATGTAGGGTTTTGGAGATAAGGACGCATATGGGACAAGGCAAACCTGGGGCAGGCTTCAGTGGAATATGTAAGTGTTCATCTTGTCATAGTATATCAGTAGTTGGAGGCCCATATAATAAACAAGAAAATATTAAACTCACATCCTGGGGAGTCCTACTATGTTCTGATACAGAGCAGAAAGAGTCTCTTGAGAATATAGCCTGTGCCTAATAAAAGAAAACAGGCAAATATGTCAAACTCTGTCCATTATTGCATGTATTTATGAACATTATTCTACAAAAATTGAAACTTAGTAGTTAACATTGGTCCTGAGGAGTGGAGAAGGGAAGAATACAATAGATGGAACATAGGGTATTTTTAGGGTATCAGAATTGTTCTGCATGATCTGGCAATAATGCATACAGGCCATTTTAAATTTCATCAAAATTTATAAAAGAGTATGGTCCAAAATGTAAATCATAATGTAAATCTTTGACCATAGTTAGTATTAATAGCAATGCTTAAATATTTGTACAATTGTTATAAATTTACCACCCAGATGTAAAGTGTTATTTTACATGTGGGTAAAGGGGAAAAGGGGAAGCTGTTGTGTAAATGGGAATCCCCTATATTCTGCACATGACTTTTCTGTAACCTAAAGCTTCTTTGAACATGAAATGAAAAAAAAAAATAAGACAACGGGAGAACACACAGAAGAAAATGTCACTGTACATACAACACAACAGATCTTACAGTGATGAAAGACATAATGTCAAAAATATATTTATTTCAATTTTTTTTAATTTTTTGTGTTTTATTTGTTATTTTAAAGCTATCATTATTATTTCATTTTCTTGTTAATTTTATTTGGTTATTTGTTTCATTTTTGAAAAACTTTTGAATCACAGAAGGGTGACAACTGTGGCAGGGGAGGATCATTGGTGTGGGGTGTTAGTGATGGGGGATGCATTGGAGGAAATTCACTTGGGGCATACCGCAAAGGCACATGAATGTGTTCAGGTGTTCATGGGGCGTTGTCATGGTGGATGAAGAGTCACACGATAATCAAAAGAATATCAAATTCCCATCCTGGGGAGCTCTGCCACATTCTCTAATGGGACAGCAAGAATTCCCCAAGTACAAGGGCAGTGCCTAGTGAAGCAGGATTGATAATTATGATGGTCCCTTGGTATTGATGACTGTACTTATGAGTCTTCTCTTTTTTTTTTGAAAGTGAAACTTAACTTAGTGTTATATGTTGCCTAAGAGTTACCTCCAGAGAGCCTCCTTGTTGCTCAAATGTGGCTCCTCTCTAAGCCAAACTCAGCATATAAATGCATTCCCTTTCCCCCAGTATTGGACATGACTGCCAGGGATGAGCTCCCTGATACTGAGGGATTATTACCTAGCACCTCCTAGCAATGGACCTGGAAAAAGACTTTGATCAAAAGGGGGAAAGGATAAATATAAATGAGTTTTTATGGATAAGAGATTTGTATTAGTCAGCCAAAGGGGTGCTAATGTGAAATACCAAAAATGGGTTGGTCTTTATAAAGGGTATTTATTTGGGGTAGAAGTCCACAGTTACCAGGCCATAAAGCATAAGTTTCTTCCCTCACCAAAGTCCATTGTCACGTGTTGGAGCAAGACAGCTGCCGGCGTTTGCCCAGGAGTTCAGGCTTCTGGGCTTCCTCTCTTCCTGGGGCTGCGTTTCTCTCCAGGCTTAGCTCCTGTTTCCTCCACAAGGTCAGCTGTAGAAGGTCAGGTGAATCGCTTGCTTCTCTTCCCCTGGGGCCTTCTTTCCAACATCAAAACTGCTCTCAAAAGACTGCTTCAACTCTGTTCTTTGCCTTGCCTTTTATATTCAATTCCCCACCCACCAGGGGATGGGGCTCAATGCCCTACTGACTGACATGGCCCAGTCAACACCCTAATCATAATTCAATCATGCCCAGATTAACAGATTAGATTACAGGCATGATCCAATTATATTTTTGGAATTCATAATTACAAATTC
>JAQZBX010084266.1:0-13285 GCA_029593785.1 Cabassous unicinctus | reverse complement strand
TTTTTTTTTTTTTTTTGTTAAACAGCTTTATTAAGACATTTCACATACCATGCAATTCACTCATTTAAAGTGTACAAATCAGTTTTTTAGTCTCATCACGGGGCTGTGCTACCATCACCACAATCTAATTTTGGAATATTTTTGTCTTCGCAAAAAAAAAACCCTGTACCCATTAGCAGTCACTCCTTCCTCACCTACCCTTTCCACCCTGCAGCCCTAACCAAGCACTAACCCATCTTCTGTCCCTAATAATTTGCCTATTCCTGTCTTTATACAGATGCCTATTCTGGGCATTTTATGTAAATGAAATCACACAGTATATGATATTTCTTAATACCATAATTTTTCAAACATGCATGGATAGAGTTGCTTTTTCCCCCTTTCATTTGTCTACTTTATATTCATTCAAAACTCATCTAAGGAAATTAGAAATGGTTACCTTTCATGAACTAAGGTGAAAAGCTGTTACTTTTCATTATTATTTTTAAAATGATCAAAAGAGGTAATCTGGTGAGGGAGATTATGGACAATTTTCATTTCTCTAAACTGCATTGAGAAAAAAAGCAACTAATTAATATTATCTTTTAAAAATAAAACTCATGTCATATCCCCAAAGCCTTTCTTTTCCTCCAGGACTTGGTGCTGTTTGAATAGCACCTGGTTCTTACCTCAGTTGTCCTGTTTGTGCTCATCACGTTTACTCATCTGTCTTGCCCAGGGCAGCTCTTCCAGGGCTGGGGCTGGGCCTTATTTGTGGGCTGGTGGTGAGTTAGAGCCATGCCTCCCTCTTGTCTGCTCTGCCTGTCTAAGAAGGTAACAAGGTACAGTTCAGGCTCCATGATCTCTTTAGTCCATCCTTTCAAAATTACCTTTTGTACTTTATAATTAGACACCTGATGCTTTGTTGCTTCTATTCTTCTCTCCCCCCAATAGACTGTAAGCCCTTTGAGGTACAGAGGGGCTGTAGCCTAGAGGTCTGGATCCCACTGAATTTTCGGAGAACTGGTGAGAGTACAAGACAGTGAATTGTCTCCATAATAACTGTAATGGGCTTTTACATCCTCTATTTATGTCCACCCCTAAGGAGAGGTAGCTAGGCCCCTTTAGTTAAGATCAATTTATGAGTGGTGAAATTTTTGGCTTCTTTGTTCCCATAAAAATATTTCTTATTTAGTTTTTATGAGCAGTGTTACCAGAAAAGAAAGAACCATAAAAGGTGTAATGAAGGATAGAGGTAAACAGTAAAAACTTTAGAGTCCTGGCGTGGTGGATAAAAATGCTGCAGATTTTTGCTCTTCCCATTGCAGGGTACAGTCTAGTTCTCCATGCTTGGAATTTGGACTGGTCTTGGTGACTTGTCTGATCAATGGGATCCGGGCAGAAGTGATGTTCCGGGACTTCCGAGGTGAGGTCATAAGAAGCCTGGCAGCTTCCGACAGGCCTCTTGGAACACTCACTCTTGGATCCCTGAGTGACATCAGTCCAACTACCCTGCCAGGAGACCATCAGGCCCTGAAACTACATGGAGAGGAGAGGGAAGGCCCAGTGAGGCCCAGCCTTCTAGCCATCCCTGCCAGGGGCATTTGAGGGAAGCTGTCCACTGAATATCACCATGTGAGCCAGAAGAATTGCCCAGTTGAGCTCTGCCAGAGTATCTGACCCAAACATATCATAAAATGGTGGTGGTTTTAAGTCACTAAATTTCGGTATAGTTTGTTAGGCAGCTGGTTGGAATATTTGGGGATATGTGCTTGTGGTTTAACTTTTTTGTGGTTATTGTTGACAGATTGAGCCACTCAAAGACAAAATTAGGAGATACAGGGATTTTACTGCACTAATAGCTATAAAATCATACTGGTCTGAAAAAGAGAGAAAATAATTTAAACTTTATTTTTTTCTAGTTGGCTTCTTAGAAATGGTGGCATAGTCAAGAGCTCCCTGCAGAGAGGTTTTGTAATTTTATCCTCTTTTGACTTTTCCATGAGAAAACTTACTTCTATAAGTGCTTCCTGGTAAGGCTGCAGAATTGGATAGGCTGTGACCCATTCAAACTCCTTCACCTCCTCTTTCTCCACTTGAGACTTCAGGAAGGCAGGAACTTGCCTAGAGATTTTCTGAGCATCTCTTTTATCATTCCTTCGCTCTGTGAGTTCTCTCCCTCGAATCATTCGATCTTGATGTCCCTTTATCTGTTTTGTTGCCCATGAGACCTTGTGCTTTTTGGTTTTAATGTTGTCTCTTTTCTGGATGTTTTCATCTTTTTCATCCTTCCCCAGTGTTAATGTTTTTGGGAAAAGTGTTTCACTTGGAATCCTCTGAGGGATTAGTTGATACTTGTGGTCTCGGAGGCCTCTGGCTCTTTCGGCTCGGTGTATGTGTTTCTCTATCTGCATCAGCTCCCTCTGAGGCACTAGGTAGTCCCATTTTTTAGCATTTTCTATCTTTTTACTTTGTGATCTATTTTCTTCCTCCTCTCTTTCAATCTTCCATTTTGGACCTAATATGTAATTGCATGCTTTTTCCATCATCATTTCTTGGTATCGTTTATAGTAGTATGCCTCTGCTTTGGCAAACCGGAAGTCAAAAGACACAGCCTTAAGTTTATGAAGAATTTCATTCTCTTGTTGAAACTTTTGGGCTAATAGTCTTCTCACTCCTGAAGAATGGACACCACCTAAACTCTTGTCAAAGGGAAATATTAAAATTTTTTTAAGTTGGATGTCTTTTTTTTTTAGGAGGTACCAGGGATTGAATCCAGTTCTTCGTACATGGGAAGCGGGACTCAACCACTAATCTACATCTGCTCCCCAATGAGAGTGGGTTTTCTCGTTTGTTTTTTTTTGTTTTTTAGGGGGTACTGGGGATTGAACCCGGGACCTTGTACGTGGGAAGCAGGTGCTCAACCACTGAGCTACATCCGCTCCCTGGATGTCTTTGATTGGTTCCAGGGCACAGATCTCGCATGGGCTCTCAGCCCTGCCTGATACTCCTAAAAGTGTCCCAGTTAGGGTCTCTTAACTGTGATTCATGTCTTTCTCTTCAGACTTCCTTCATTCCCCTCCCCCAGTGTTCCCTCCTGGTTGAAGATTTTGCCATAGACTTTCTTGAGAAAAGGGAAGGAGCCACTCAGGAACACTCTCCTCTTTCCACTGTCAGAACAGCCATCTTGCATCTGTACCCAGACTCTTATCTTCCTGCACTTACATTGGAAACACTGCCCCTTTGCCTATCAAAAGCCAACAAGTCTCCCTCCTGTGCGTTTTGAGCTTCAAGAACTTCAGTTGTGCTCATCAAATTCTCATTCCTTGCATCATCAGAATCTCCCTCTATTGGATCATTCCCATTAGCATAAAACTGCTTCAATTTACATCATCTTTAAACAAAAAAAAAGCCCTTCCTTCACTGCATATCTCTCTCTGGCTTCTACCTGTTTTTACTCCTCTTCACAGTATAACTTTAAAAAAAAAACACATTTTTTTATTATGGTAATACACACACACACACAAACTTTTTCATCACCCAAAACAAACTCTGTACCTATTAAGAAATAACTTCCCAGTTTACAGTAGAACCTCTCAAGGTATTTACCTCTGATCCCACTCTACTTTTTCACCTCACATTTTCTCCTCAGTCCACTTCAAATGGGCTTCCAGCCCCACCACTTCTCAGAGACTGCTCTTGTCTAGGTCACGAGTGGTCTCCCCCTTGCCAAATGCAGGGATCCCAGCTCTGTTCTTACTGTAGTTGACCTCTCAGGTGCATTCAGCAGAGGTGACCACCCTCCTGTCTTCTCCAGGCTTCCAGGCTGTTGCCAAGGGCATGTGAGTAAAGCCTTCGTGGGCCTCAGTATAGCCCGGTCGAATAGGCCGAATATCCCCAAGTGCCTGAACATAACCCTGATTCTCGGCCTGCCTCTCTGTGCTTGGCTGCTGCTGTCTTTCAAATGTAATGCAGGAATATGTAGCAGGGAAAACTGCCACTTAGGATAGTCCCATTTAGGCTTCCTTGGAGATAAGATGGTTCCAGCCATTCAACCAGGTGACCAGTTATGTGTCAGGCACTGCTTTAGAGAAAGGAGACAAATGACAGACAAGACAAGGAACCCAGGCTGCCCTGCCCTTGCCTCTCAGCTGGAGACCACCACTTGACACTTACTCCAAAGTGTTTTTCCTCCAGTTTCTCCTTCCAATCCTATTCTAACTCCAAAATACCTCTGAAATCCACGCTTCTCATTTCAGCCCTGCTGCCCCACACCCTAGGGTGGTAGCCTAACTGGTTTCCTGAATCCACATTCCTACGCTCTCCCCCACCAGGCCCCTTACACTGAAGTCAGAGTCGCTTTTTTATTAGCTAAATCTGAGCATGTTCCTTTCCTGCCTAAACCCTGGGACAGTGCCCTGCTGCTAGTAGAGAAATTCTAGAATTCTCAGTACATAATTTGGTCCCTGTTTACTTCTCCAGTCAACTTTCTCAGCTTGACCACCTGCTCACTCTACCCCAGCCATACTGATTTTCCTGTTCCTCGGAAGCTGTATTCTTTTGCCCTCCTGAGTATTTTCACATGCTGCTCCTTTATACATGATCTAGCCATCTGTACACACAATCTGACAGCTCTGACAATGGTACCTATGTGCATATTTTTTAGGTTTCAGCTTCAGTGTCACTTTCTCAGTCCTTCCATGTACTCTTTCATAAAACTCCTTTCCTGACATTTACCACTGGACTATGCCCTGGGAGGGTGCGGGCAGTGCTTATTTTGAGCAAGGCTGTCCAGCTGTTACCAGGTGTTCAATGAAGCAAATGCTGCACTGAGCAGGCAAAGACCTCTCCCTGGAAACACTCAGGCCCTTTCTACCTTGGTGGATGATAAGCTTGTGGTCCCGTTATCCATCCAAATTTTATGGTAAAGCTATCTCCTCACCTTAATCTCCTTTTCTAGTGGGGATTGGGAACCCACTGCAATCCGAGGGTCTTGAGTATTTTTGGCCCAGGCTAATCTGGAAGATCAAAAAGTGAAGTTATGCTAGGATTTGGAGAAAGATTTCAGGAAGCTTCTGCTCAATATGAATTCTAGTGGGGAGTAGATTTGTGATTGATTTTTCATACGTAGCAGGTGTTTCTATGCCAATGGGCAGGACTCTATGATGTGTTTACTGTCCTGTCTCTTCCTAAAGGAAGGAAGGAATGCTTTTTGATAAAAGTATGGACAAAGAGCCACATTTTATTGAGGTTGAGACTGCCAAAGCACCTTGATTTTAACACTGCAGAGGGGAGGCTGAGTTGCTATTTCAAATATCACAAACTACTTTTTTTACATATTGTTGATAGAACAGAGAACTTAGCTTTGATGAGAAAGTGAGTTTTCAAAGTTGGTAAGTCCATTTTAAGTTCAGTTACGTGTAAAGTTATTAGCAGTAAATACAATTTATAAGCTGTCATTAATTTTTGACAACAGCTATCCACCTATGATGTTTCAGGATTCTAGTGAAAGGTTTACATTTTAGGTAGATGATAAAACAATTTGACAAGAAAGTAGTTTTGTTTTTTTTTATGCAGAAAAATATAGCAGAGAAATCTGTCACTAAAGATGGAGCATAGGTAGGTTTGGGCATCCTCAAGACCTCTTGTTCTGAACCTGATCAGTTAGCAAATAGGTTCTGTTTAGCAACCTGGGGTGTAAATATGCTGTCTTCTCTGGCTTCTTATATCAGCAAAAGAAATTATATAACATGGAATAGAAGAACAAAAGTATGTTTAGGTCCAAGTAATTTGTTTCTTATTTGTCTTTTAAGTTAAAGCTAATTCCTTTCTTAAAAGAGACAAGACTCATACATGTTTCTGCTTTCCTATTTTTCTTTTCTAAGAGGTTCTTATATTGTTTTCACAGCAACACTTCACTATATACTACCCACTGTCTTATGAAACTAAACAGATTATTTTGATCTTCAAAACCACCTGAAGGGGTAGGTACTCATTCTCCTGTAATCCATGGTGGGAAAACTGGGGCCATGCAATGTCCGGGGCTCGTCAAATGTCCCCTGGGTGAGTTTCTAAGGCAGCATTTCCCTCTGCCTGCCTAACTGCAGAGCCTAGTGCTACTCTCATTCACAAATAAATGAACACTCCCGTCTTTACTCACACGAAGGAAAATGATACCTACTGCTCTTCTGCACTCAGACCCAACCATTCTGAGTCTGTCACCAAAGAAGAGTGTGAGTGGGAGACACACACCGCTCGTGGGTCCTTCGACCATCTCCCATTGAAGCCTCCCCTGGAGGCCCCTTCCCTCACTTCCACTCTGCAGGCGGCCTCATGCGGTTTCTTTTTGGGGTCTTTTGTTTCAGCCATCGCCCTCTCAATTGCCAGCTTCACATACAACATCTTTGCTCCCCTCTCCTCTGGGCGTCTGCTCTCCTGAGCTGCTCTCCAGTACCCTAATCTTTGGTTTGCTAGTCTGCAAGACACTGTTTTCCAGCCATTAAAAATTCTGGCCCTCTTTCAACCTTTCTCCTCTCCACTGTTGAACCTTTAGCATCCCTTGGGTTGATTTCTAGGGCAACCACAGCAGTCACAGTCTTTTTTGTGTGTCATCACTATCCTAGAGTGAGAGACTACTGTGAGGTGGTCTGTGAAGACAGGGAGGGAATGAATTCCCTTAGCAGCGCTGGGCTGCAGGGCTGCAGACAGGAACCAGAAGACGGCTTCAGGCACACAGGCGTCCCATCTCGGTGCAGTCGGAGAAAGTCTTTAATGGCAACGAGCACATCTTTTTCATTTTTTAAAAAAATACATGTATATTTCCCATGGGCATGGAATCGGTGGAAGGCCTTGGGGTGAATCCTACTTGTGAACTCACAGGTTGGAGGATGTCAGACGAGTGTGCACAGCGTCCTGCCATGTGGTTTCATCAGTTCTTAGGCTGTGGGTCACTCAGGTAAAACCACCTGCTGCCATGGAGGTGGTGAGCTCCAAGACAGTCTAATATAGTCCTGGTCACATATTATTTAATTATGCTCATAAGTGGTCCTTTGTTAAAGACAGGGAAGTGGGAATACACCAGTGTTGAAATATAAGTTAATAAAAATGATTCTGCATATTCACTTCAGGATACTCTTCACCATATATGCAAGCTGCATGTGTATGAGCAAAGTCATCATGTAGCTCACTGAGGGCTCTAGCGCTTAAAAAAAAAAGAAAAAGAAAAAGAAGAGGAGAAAATATAGTGATTTATTACAATCTGGCTTCTCATTTATTAGGAATAAAATCTATCCCTCCCAAAATGTGCTGTCTGCAGGGATTTGCTTGAAACTATAGCCTAAAACACGTCATTAAGTAAAACAAAATTATGAAAGTAAATACATGTATTTTATGCTTAAAAAGATGAATCTCAAACATCAAGTCATAGTGGTTTATCTATTTTCATACCGAAGTTAAATTTCAGTCTACATTTTAACATTCACTCAATCCCTAAACCAAATAAGATGCCACTTTGATATTGATAAAAAAGTCATGCCACTCAGATGTCATTCACATGATATTAATTTAACCAAAATCTTTGCACACCTGACAATTGTACTGCCCCTACAAGTCCCTAATATTCATTGACTATGAGCCAAACACTGTGTGAAGTGCTGAAGGTGATATTTATCCTCCAGTAAAAAGAGAACAATAGTCTCTTTTTTGATAAAGGAAAATATGCAATCCTGGGTGTAAGCCTCCCTGTAAGCAGGGACTCAGTTAAAGTAAAACCTATATAAAGCAAACCATATGGACCTAAAGGTACTTTAAAAAAAAACAACAAACAATTTATTGAAGTATATCATTCATACATGAACATACATAAACTATAAGTGGTCAGTGAACATCATGATCTTACAAAACAAACATGCATAACATCATACAGAGCTCCCACACATCACCCCCCACCCCAAACACCCTGCATTGTTGTGAAACATTTGTTAACAATGAAAGAGCATCGTCAAAGTATTACTACTAACTATATTCCAAATCTTCCTCCCCTATACATTTTTTAAGATTTACTTTTATCCATTTTTACCCCCCGCCCTCCCTTTTTGCTGTTTCTATGTCCATTCACTGGGCAACTCTGTGTCCATTTCCTGCCCTCTCTTCTCATCCTTCTCCTGTCTTCATTGGGATTCGATTCTCGGAACCTCCTATGTGGGAGAGAGGCGTCCTGCTACCGCCTGCGCCACCTTAGTTCCCGGTTTTTTGGTGCGTCTCATCTTGGCTCTCCCTTGTGTCACTCTCCTGTTACGTCATCATCTTGCTGCGTGGCTTGCGGGGCCTGGTGGCCCACGCACCTTCTATATTTTTCTTTTTTAAAATTTTTACCAGGAGGTCCTGGGGGTTGAACCCAGGTCCCTCCATATGGGAGACGGATGCCCAACCATCCAAGCCACATCCGCCCCCCTGCTATATCTCTTAAGGTTGACCAAAGACACTCAAAGTTAGTCTTTTCCCATACAGGATGGTCATATAATAAATCAGGCTTAGTTTATCACCAGCATTCTAAAAACCAGACATAGGGAGAAAAACTAGGTCTGGGGACACATGCATGGTTTCTAATATAGCAAACGTTTGGCCTACCCTGATTATCACAAAATCAGGATAGCAAGAATATTCGTAAAAGGCACTTTTAACTTAATTATGCTGTAAATTGCTTCTCTTTCCTGATAAGAGAAACTAGGAGGATAAAGAATATTTATAAAGCTGGGAGATAAAAAAGGAACCTTTTTGATAGCAAATAGGGTTGAGACACATGATGAGCAAGATGAAACTTGACTTTGCCCTAATTTATATAAGGAAAAGATGTGTTGTGTTTTTCTGCAATAAATATAAAAAGGACTCTTTGCTAGCAATTATTTTTTATCATGCACCTCAATTTTAACCCGTCATCAAAAATCATGAAACTTTTGTTAAATAGTTATAAGTCCTCTCTGGGGAAGGAAATGATGGTTCCTGAATTGATCTTATTAATCATTTTGCATGTAACTGATCTTAAAACGAGCTTCACAGTATAATCAGTGTATGCTAGTATTGGAACTAGCACCTCACTTGTCTCCATTTTGCAGGAGTTTGAAAACTTAAATAAAAAGTAAAAGTGTCTGATAGTATATAAATATAAAACAGAGCTTTGTTTATACTTGACACTCTAACCACCTGTCTTATTTCTTAGTACCACAAACTGGGTGGCTTAAAACAACAGAAACGAATCGTCTCACAGTTCTGGAGCCTAGAAGTCCGGAATCAAGGTGCTGGAAGGGTCATACTCCCTCTGGAACCTCTGGGGAGAAGCCTTCCTCACCTCTTGCTAGCTTCTGGTGGTTTTGCCAGCCACCTTGGGCATTCCTTGGCTTGAGGCTGTAGCACTTCAATCTCTGCCTCTGTCTTCACATGGCCTTCACCCCTTGCCTGTCTGTGTCCAAATTTTCTCTTCTTAAAGGAAAAGAAAAAAGGGGGGGGGGGCAGGTGTAGCTTTAGTGGTTGAATGCCTGCTTCCCATGTACCTCCTAAAAAAAAATTTAAACTATGATTTAACAATAAAAAACTGAGGAAGAGTTATAAGGAGTGAAGCCAAAAAAAAAAAAAGTCCACTTTGGCCTCATCTTAACTAATCACATCATCAAAGGCCCTATTGCCACATGGGATCCCATTCATGGAATCTGGGGGTTAGGACCTGAACACAGCTTTTTTGGGACCTAATTCAATCCATAAAACCACCCTATGAGGTAATACTATTGTCCACATTTTATGTATGAGAAAATGGTGGCTCAGAGAGTTAAGTGGCACATTCAAGGCTACACAGCTGCTCCGACTGTGCATATCTAAAACCAAAGCTTGTGATCTTAAGCTTAAGGTGGGATCACCTAACGTGGCAGCATCAAAGGAGGGGGAGTCAAAGTCCTTAGCCTTGTGCGGTTTAGACTCCAATTAGGGAGGCAAGAAATGGATGCAAATACACACTTGTGATGCAGTGGTAGAGAAAACGAAAAGCAGGGGTCATAGTGTGAGGTGGGATTGGATGAGGAGGACTTCTTGGAAGAGGAAGTGCTTCTTGAAGCAGTTTGGAACAGACCTGCCTAGGGAGTACATTCTATGCAGAGTGGCAGAAATGTGTGAGAATCCTCCACAAGAGCAGCCAAGCAAGAGTTGACTCTATCACAGGCCACAAAGTACCATATAGAGGGAGGGGTGCTGGAGCCTGGAATATACGACACAGGAATTTTGATGACTTCCAGAAATAAAGAACTCTGAAATGTTAACAGGAAAGTAGAACTTAGAAGCAGAGACACGTGGAGAATTGGGCTGGATGAGCTGAGCGGCAAGAATTTGGCTCTAGACCAATGCTGTTCAACAGAAACAATGGGAGTCACAGATGAAATTTAAAATTTTAGCAGCCACATTAAAAAAAAAAAAAGATAAAAAGAAACAGGTGAAAATAACTTTAGTAATATATTTTAACACAATACATCCAAAATATTTCAACATGTAATCACTGTAAGAATTTATATGCAGCTGCAGTTTTAAATTAATTTAAATAAAATGAAATTAAAAATTCAGTTTCTCAGTCACACTAGTTTATGTCAGATGCTCAATAGCCATATATGGCTAGCGGCTACCCCCTTGGACAGTGCAGGTCTAGGTGGTGGAGAGGGGTCCAATCGCTGGCCACCTGACAGTGAGCAGTGAGCAGAGGAAAGCTTCCAGAGCAACTCCACCAGCAGCACCAGAGACCCCTGATGCCTCCTCTCCACCCGCTGCTTCTGCTCTCACCTCTCCCTTCCTAGAGTGTCCCCTTGTCTGCCCTCAGCTTGTCCTACCCATTTTTGTTTTTTTTCTGGCTTAGTTCAGGTGTCACCCACTCGCAAAGCCCTCTTTGGAGGGAGAGGAGAATGTGTGTAACTTCATTCCCTTTAATTTAAGCAACGTGACCTGGAACTGCATTCTATCACCAGGGCCTAGCACTGAGCCTCAAGCTTGTGCTTGGCAGACATGAGTTCACGTCTGGTAATAAATGTGAGGGCTGAACATAGTATTGCCACAATTTTATTCTGCAAGTAAAATGAAAAAAAAAAAAAAAAAAAAAAAAAAAAAAAAGACATTACTAACATTTCAGAAAGAAAAGGGCATTCTAATATTGCTTCCTCCCTCCAAAAAAGGGGGAAGCTTTGCCATATTGTCCTCAATTTTTCTCATTTGAAGCTGGAAGATGCATGCTTTGCCCCCGACCTTCAGCCTGCTTAAGTATTTTGTTAGGCCTGTATAGTTAAAAGATTTTTTGAAGTATTTTAAAATTATACTTTGAAAGAAGTATAGATTTCCAATTTCTCTTGAAGTTATAAGACATGGTGACAAGGGGCTTTTCCTGGCACATGGCGGCAATGCTCGGGCTGATAGTTGTTTCCTCTGAAGCGATAAATGGTACATGTTCTTCAGTTCACCAATCCTCACCATCTTCTAGAGAATGCTTGCATGTGGATATTTATCCATGGGCAATTAAGTGTGCGCCTGCTGATTTGGAAGAAGCTCTTCTTACCTACCTACGGCGAACAGGGGCAGCCTGGGGGCTGCCAACCGAGACCTGCAAAAACTGACTTTGGGTGAGTCACAATCTCCGTGCCTCAGTTTCCTTATCTGTAAAATGGGGCTGATAACGCGCACTTGTGGGAAGGAGTGGCGCTGAAGTATGCAAAGAGTTGGCCCACGCTTGGGACCTGGGGTCACGATTGCCACCTGAGGTCACGATTGCCAACCACGCTAACATTCCGGGACCCGGGTACCGGGTCCAACGAGGACGCGGGTACCCGGACCCGCAGAGGCGCTCGGGACGCGGGAACCCACCGCGCCAGGCCTCTCGCTCCCCCCTCCCCGCCGCGGGCCCCGCGCTCCGTCGAGGTCGGCCCCGGGGCGCCGAGAGGCGTGGCCGGTCGGTGCGGACCCCGGCAGCAGCCATGGCCTCGGTGGTGGAGTACAAGGGGTTCAAGGCCGGCTACCACTGCGGCTACTGCGACTCTCAGGAGGGCAAGGCGTCCTGCGGTGAGTGTCCCCGTCGGGGTTGGCGTGGTTGCCTTGCGCCCAACCCCGGGCCTCGCCCGCTGCGTCGCGGCCCATTCCCTCGCCCGGGAGTAACCAGTCTCGGCTCCCCCACTCCCGCTTCCCTTTCCCACTGGTTTCTTCCCTGACTGTCTCGTTTCAAGCTCCGCTCTCCCCCTCACCCTCACTCAAGATGGCGGCCGCTTATTGAGAAGGAACGGAAATAGCGGACTGCTGCCCTGGGTCAAGATGGCGGGGGCGGCGTCAGTTCCGAGAGGTTCCCGGCGAGGCCCGGCCTGCGGCGGCCCGAGTGGCTTCGCACGAGCCTCGGGGACTCTGGGGGTCGCGGTGCATTGTGGGATGGCGGCGGAGTCTGCGGCGTTGGGCTGGGCATCGGAGCGGTTGGGGGGCTGAGGCCATGGCTTCCTGGGCTGCTCTCTCGCCCAGCATCGTGGAGTACTTCCAGGGCGAGGACTTCTACCGCTGCGGTTATTGCAAGAACGAGTCGGGCAGCCGCTCCAATGGTGAGCGAGCCGGGCGGGCGGGGCAGGGGTCTCACAGGCGGCCCGCGCCCTCGGGGGTCGCGGCGTCCCTGGCCGGCGCGGATCCGCCCAACCGGCGCACCGCGGCCTGTGCGGCCGGGTCGGAGCGAGGGCGCCTGGGGACACCCTCCGGCGGGCGGTGGCTGTCAGAATTAAAGCCTGACCTCACCGTGATCCAGCGGGTCGCTTTTAGGGGCTTATTCTTCAGGAAAACCCACGCGGGTGCTCGGGCATGCGAGACAGCGATGGTCTCGCAGCAGCGGAAAGTCTGGAAACAAATGGACATCAGCAGGAGACGAGTTAGATAAATGATGGCATGTCCGTGTCAGGGAGTGCTGTGGTGTCATTAGTATAATGTGTGGTTCTGCATAGTTGCTGTAAGGTTGACTTGGAAGTGCTGCTGTGGGAGAAGCCCGCATAGTAAGTGTAGAACGCGGAGAGCAGGACAGTGAGTCAGTGCAGGACAATTTGTGTAGAGCAAGGTGTGAGTGTGTGCACACATGCGTGTGCACCATGTGCACGGTTATGTATGGATAAAATGTCTTTGGAAGAATATACAAGACACTGGTACCCTGGTCGCTGCTGGCGAGGGTGCTTGTTTGTACTGATCTGTTTGAATATTTTATCAGGTGCTTTTATATCCCTGATCATTCCTCCCACCCAGCTCGCCGACGATGACGGCAACCAGC
>JAQZBX010084265.1:0-13281 GCA_029593785.1 Cabassous unicinctus | reverse complement strand
TGGCCCTGATGACACCTTTATTTCAGACTTCTAGCCTCCAGAGCTATGAGAGAATAAATTTCTATTGTTTCAAGCCACCAGGTTTGTGGTAATTTGTTAAGGTAGCCCTTTCTACCCCAAATGGTTAAACAAGAATTATGGTAATCTTGTTTCCCTCATGGGTGCTGAGTTGGTTTAAGGAAAGGGCGGTGACCCAATCCTTGCCAATGACTGGAGGAAAAGTCTGTGGGGGAGCTTCTGGGGAAAGCTTCCTCATCACTGAGGAGACATAAAGACACAGCCCTTCCACTGTATGTTTTCTTGTCTGGATGTGACCCTTCAAACTGTTATGGCCATCTTGAGACCATGAAGGGAAAGAGGTTGAGTAGAAACAGAGACAAGAGAATCACAGAGAAGCAAAGTCAGAGCCCAGACATTCTGCTCCTGGACTTCCTACTATGTGAGGGAATTCTTTTCTTTATTATTGAAGCCAGTCCAAGTCAGAGTTTCTGTTCCTTGAACCTCAAAGCATCCTATTTGATACATCTTCTATAATTACCACTCACATATCAATTCCAGTTCCCATATTCTATCCCTGTGCAGTAGTTTCATATCTTCACATGCGTTGCATCCTAAGATTATATCAGGTCTACTTTTGATTTCTTGAAAGCCTTAAATGGTCAAAGGAGAAAAGGAGACACTGATATGTATAGCTGCACAAGAGGGGAACACATATTGCTGATTTGTCATCACATGGCTATCTTTAGAAGAAGAGGACTTCATACTGAGTTCCCCTGAAGTTTCTGGCCCCTCTCCCATGACCTTCACCCGATAAGCCACAATAAAGTTCCACATCTGGAAGTCTGATTGTCTTCAGCTGTCTCTATCTGCCAGGATAGTGTTGTAAAGCATATCTCCAGGAGAAAAAAAGGATGAGGAGATTTCATCAGAGCAGTCTTTTCTTCCCAGGGTAATAACAATTTGGCTGAAGCATACAGAGTTACTTGTGAACTGCATTGTTTTGCCATATCACATTTCATATTCCTTTTCAAAAATCATAGTGCAAAATGTAAACCATTTAATTGTTTTTTTACTATGTTCTATTGAGACCATCAAGTGATTTTTTTCTTGTATGCCAGATACCAGCTAGCCTTTTATTTATTTCCTGTAACTATGACATACTTGAGTTGCAATTTTCCAAAGTTCAGACCAGTTGTTAGGACTACTGGACATCCTCAAAGGAGCAGCAAGGCCTAATCAATATCTACCAACCTCTTGGTTCATCTTAGCTTCAACCTTGACTTCCTCTCCCACATGCTACACCTCCAATCCATTTCAACCAAGTACTCCCAAAGCCATAACATCACCTGTGAATCCCATCTCTGAAATCTAGGATTGTTGTGAGGATTAAATATCCCACTCTAATCCCAATTTTCTCCCCTCCACAAGTCTCTAACTCTCCAACTCCTACTGCACCTGGTTTTCAACATCCTTGAGCCCTCAGGCCCTTTGCTTCTCTACTTTTCTCCCATTCCATCAGCTAGTCCTATTCTCATTTCCTTCTTACAGCCTAGAGCACAGGACCCATCACTTCAATTGTTATCTTGCTAGTACCCTATTTCTTCCAAGTCACCAATCCCCAATTCTGCTTCAACCCATCACCTTTTTCCTCTTCTATAACTGGTAAGGCAAGTTTTGCTAGAGGAAATCTCTCAACCTTGCAGATTAATGGTGTGACACAATTATGATTTTCAGCACAAACTAATTGCTTGGAGTAGATCAGCAATAATAAGTTGAGCCTGTTCTTTACACACATTGGTTATTCCAAGCCTTTAGTCTAAGTAGCCCTCATTCTCAGCAGTATAGCATGATGGTAAACAGCTCTGCTTCCTGTCTCTGCCATTTAATTGTGTATAGGTCAGACAAGTTTCTTAACCTCTCATGCTTCAGTTGCCTCATTTGTGACATGAAGATAATAATAATTCCATCCTCATAGGGCTGTAAGGATTAAGTGAATCAACCTAGGTAAAGTATTTATAACAACGCTTAGAACATGGAAAGTGTCCAAAACATGTTATTATTTTATAGAGACAACTGGGGTCCTTGGGTGGGAATTTCTTTGATTTCTTTTCCTCCAGCTTGTTACTCCAGTTTATTCATGTCTACATGCATCCTTATCTCTTTTCCTCCTGTCTCAAAGATAGATGTGTCCTTTTATGTTTAATCACTCAAATTAGTATCCTCCCTATCCTTTCCTATACTTTGAATCTAGACTTTTTCACTGGGTCCTATATTCAAGTGGCTCCCTTCCTTAAAGCACAGGAAGAAAGAATGTTAAGGGAGAAAAGAAGGGAGGTAAAGGAAAGAGAAGGAAGAAACCCCCATCTTAGTCTGCCAGAGCAGCTATCATAAATCCCACTCGGAAGCGGGTGTGGCTCAATCGATAGAGCTCCCGTTTACCACATGGGAGGCCCCGGGAAGCTCCTTGTGAGGGCAGGCTGGCCCGCGCGGCGTGGTGGGCTGATGCAGCAAGACCTCACAGCAAGGGGGAGATAAGCAGACACAGAAAAAATACACAGCAAATGGACACAGCAAAACACAAGCAGCAAGGGGGGAATAAATAAATAAATAAATAAATCTTTAAAAATAAATAAATAAATAAATAAATAAATCCCACTCGATGGATTGGCTTCAACAATGGGGATTTACTGTCTCACACTTTTGGAGACTAGACTTGCTTCCTCCCCACACCTGTAGCATTCTGGTGCTGGTTGGCTGCTTTCCTTGGAGTTTCCTGGCTAGCATTTCTGCCTCATGTCACATGGCAATGTCCACTCCTTTCTCAGCCTCTGCCCTTCTGGCTATCTTTACAAGGCCTCCAGTAATCTGGACTAAGTCCCACCTTCATTCAGCTGAGCCACACCATAAATAAAAATAACATCTTCAAGAGGTCCTGTTTACAATGGGTCACACCCACAGGGATGCAGATTAAGAACTTCTCTAAATTTGGGGTGCATGATTCCATCTATCTCACCCCTCTTCAGCCTACCACCCTTTCTGGCTATAACCAATTATCCTCTTCCCTGCACAAACCCAGCCTTCCCATCATTCCCATGAATGGAATTTGTCTCTTGCTCCCCTTACACACCACTCAGGCTGGCTTTGACGTTATCATCAGTGGCTCCTAATTGCTACTGCTTACTTAGCATCCTTAATTAACTGATCTCTCCTTAGCATTTGGCACTACTGACTTGACTCTCACAACTGAAACTAATTCTTCCCTGAATTTCCATGACAGGAATCTGTCTTGTCAGTCCTCCTTCCCTACAGACCCCCGTTTCTCAGTTTCTTTTTAGATCCTTTTCCTCTGACCACTCATTATATGTTGTGTCATTCATTCATTCCTTCAACAAATTCCTTCCTGAGCACTTACTGTGTGTTAGGTACCATGACAGTTGCTGGACTGGGTAAGCTGGGACAGCTGAAGCACAAATCCAGCGGGCACTCTTCACTGTGTAGACACAGCTACTTAGACTATCACGTGCCCTCTGGGGTTGTACAATGGCTGTGACACGATAAATAAGCACAGCCCTTGCCCTCACAGTTTGTCTGATGTAAAAGACCAACAAGTGAATAGACAATTAAAATACAAAAAGAAAGGTACAATGACCAAAATATGGCCTGGGCATAATGTGAGCACAGTCTAGTTAGTTATTTTCCACAATTCTTTGACCCATTTCATTCTCCATTTTTTACATGCACCTTGGTAACTACATCCAAACACAGGACTTTAAGCCTATAAGCTAAGGATGCCCAAATCTTGTATTTCCTGCCCAGATTATCAAATTGATTACCAGTCATCTCTAACATATGCCCTAGAGGTTCCACAGCAAGTACCAAAGATATAAATATGAATAAAACAAAGGCCTTGTTATGAGGCATTAACCTTATTTCCCATCTGGACCACTTCAACAGACACCTAGTTTGTCACCTTCTCAGGACTTTGTTCAAGCCCCATTCAGAGTTATTTATCTGGAATCAAAATAATTATATCACCAACTTCCCACCCCTACCCACTCCACTGTTTAAAAGCCTTTGAGGGCCACTCTTAGCTGCCAGAGCACAATTGAAACTCCTCAGTGTGATATGCAGAACACTACATGATCTGGCTTCTTTCTTATCTTCCACCCTTACCCTATATGTACACTGTGCTTCAGCCACATCAAACCACTTGCTGTTCTCTCAATCCACAGTGCACTTTCCTACCTCAGTGCCTTTGCACATACGGCTCCTACTGCCCCAAATGCCCTTCCCCATGAATTACTTCATTCCTTTAAGGGTTTGACCACCCTAGGCAGAGTTAAGCACCTCCCATCTGAACTCTTACAGTGATTGTCATCCTTATCTTTGGGTATTCATCACAATGCTACAATTATTTGTACACACACCTCTCTTCCCTAGGAGATTGCAAGCCTCTGGAAAAGAACTCTGTCTATTCTCTGGGGGTCTTCAGCCCCCAGCACAATGTCTGGCACATAGTGGGTTCTCAGTAAACACTTGCCTGATGAAGGAGTAAGCTCATTGAGTTATTTTAGCATTGTTAATTACAATATTTTTTTTTTATCAGAAAGGGATTTTAAAGATAATTAATTCTATCCCATCTAATTCAATTGTCCCTTCATCAGCTTCTACTTAAAACTGTTAAAAACTAAACTGAATCTTCACCTTGATATATATGCAGTCAATTAGGTATACTATCATGAAAGACTTCATAAAAAAAGGAAGACCCAGGAAGATGCTGAGATGCCAATATGAGTGTGAGATGCCAATTTGAGTGTATCAGCCACTCAGTGGCACGTAAAGTGCTAGTTAGACCTACATTTCTAATAAAATTGGAATATGGTTGTCTATTTTTATCTATTTTGAATGTGGAAAATAATCAAAGAAGTCAACCTAAAGAAGTAAAAGGAGAGAAAACATGCTTGGGGCTTAATTTTTCATACAATAACCAGTACCCTTATGACTAGAACACCCTAACTATTAAGTAAACTCCTTTTGACCAGTATCTTTTTATAAGCATTTATGTATTCTTCTACTCAGCTACTTTAACTTTTTCTTAATTTAATGAATTTTTAAATTAAGTTAATACACTCTTGCCTGGTGAGGATTGTGACTAAATTTGTCAAACAGAAGAACCATGTGGAATGGAGATCTAGTTCCATCCCCACTGTCCTCATGCCCTGTTACAATCCTGGTGGGCTCCTTGAAACTCCCAGAAACCTGAAAAATACAGTTCAAGAGCTACTGGTCAAGATCTATGAAGGTGCTATTTTTTAACACAAAAATCAACAGAAAAGCACAAGTTGGGAAAACTAATTGGTAACAATGGATGAGACTTTACATGGGTATTAAAGATGAAATAAGGAAAAAAGTGCCATTAAAAATAAGGTTTGTTCTAGGTTATACACTAGATTCTAAGCATTCCACTAGATCATTCTTCTTCAAGTTCTATGCCAATCAGCTCACCACATTTTCTCAAAGACAATAAATTCTAATGACAAGGGGAAAAAACTAAAATTAATCATATTTTGTTTAAGTCACACGAGATGGGTTTAAAACGTCTTTCTTTCTTATATAAATGTCCTATTCTATAGTTGGCTATTTTGAAAGTCTACATTGATACAAATAAATAAAGGGAGGGGGGAATCCAGAGACAAGTTTGAACATTAATTTTGACAATCCAATCAACTTAAGGGAATGTATGATAAACAAAAGCACATCTGTTAAGATTTCATAGAGGAAATAGATTATTGTTATAGAAGAAAAGGCCAAATTATTGTCCTATATGACAACACAATTACCAAAAACATGAAACAAGTTGGCCGATCAATTGGATGGTTGACTATCATGATACCAATTTGAATGATTTGATTGTTTTGACATCATATAGACATCAGCTCAGTGAATCCCACAAGGGAAAAAAAAATCAATGAAAATTCATTCAGCCATTGAGAAAGCTTCCCATTTACTGAGTTGGCACTATGTAGAATAATTGCAACAATCAAGTAAAAGAAGAAAAAAAATCATATTTATTTTTTTCATCTACTATGTTTAGAAGAGTCCATAATAACCATTTTTTTTTTTTTAAGATTTATTTATTTACTTGATCCATTTTAAACCCCCCTTCCCCATTTGCTGTTTTGTGTCCATTCGCTGGTCAATTCTCTGTGTCTGTTTCATCTCTTCTCATCCTCCTCCTCCAGTCTTCACCAGGATTCGATCCTGAAGACCTCCGATGTAGCAGAGAGGTGTTCTAGCCATCTGCGCCACCTCGGCTCCTGGTTTTTGGAGCTTTCGGAGCATCTCGTCTTGTCTCTCTCCTTTTTTTATGTCATCATCTTGCTGCATGGCTCCCAGGGCCTGGCGGCTCACCGGCACACAGAGCCTGGCAGCCCATGCACCTTCTATATATATTTTTTTATTTTACCAGGAGGTCCCGGGGATCGAACCCAGGTCCCTCCATATGGCAGACGGATGCCCAACCATTTGAGCCACATCCGCCCCCTATAATAACCATTTATTTCAATAAAATTTGTTCTGAAAAAGGATAAAATGATTAAGTATTATATATATCAGTGATTCTCAACCCTGGCTTCACATGAGATTCACCCAGTGAGTTTTAAAAACTACTGATGCCCTGGCCCCATCCCAGACCTACTGAATCAGAATATGAGGGTGGGTCTTTAGCACCAGCATTTTCTTTCCCTCCCCAGGTATAGCCATGGTTAAGAACCATTGATGTAAAGCTGTGAAATCACAGATTGATGGATCAGTTTCCATTGTCAGTTGATTATTTGCCATTGGCCTGAACAAACCACTTCCTTTTGATACCAGTGATAGCTGTGAGTTTGGGTTCTTCCCATCTGTGACTCTTTAATAATGATAGTTAGGGCAGTTTTTTTTTTTTTGCTAGTTGGCTGGTTGGCCCCTATCTAAATGAAGAAGTGGCACTCTAGTCCCCCATAAGACAAATTTAACTTTGTTTTAAGTATAGGGTTTTTTTTGTTTGTTTGTTTGTTTGTTTGTTTGTTTTTTGAGGTTCCTTTATGGGCAATGAGTGTGGTTGTTATGAAGTCATGGGTTCAGAGAGCTGAAAATGTTCTTTCAACAAATACAATGAGTTTCAGTAAATAAATATGAGCTCACTCCCTTGGAAAGTATTTCATCAAGCAAAGTAGACTGACCAAAACACTACCAGCTGTTCCCCCAAAATTAGTAATTACAGCCTTAATATCATTACTATAGCAATATGTTAAATAAATCATAGAATCATGAATTGGAATCAAGAATATTTGGAAAAAGTATAAAGTCTACAAGTGTGTTTGAGATTATAAATGTTAAGTGTTGGTGTAGTTAACATTATATATTACTACCTGTTCACATACATAAACTAGGTAGCCATTAGACACAAGTTAGGGAAGAAAAACAAAGTTGCTGATTTTTATAGTGATTTGGGTGCTTGAAAACTGGGATCAGGTCTCCTCTGTAATCTTACACAACTAAAAAATACATCTTTGAGAGCGTCACAAAAATAGACCCATTTTCTCTCCAGATGCAGAGAGATGAGTTATTTCCAAGATATACTGGGTACCCTCGGAAATTGAAACAACAGAAACTCTCTTAACAGAAGCGATCAATTAGAAGTCAGTAAAAGCAGAGAGTCAAAAACTTGATATATCACACTTGAAACATGTTATTTCAACTTCAGTCACATAAATAAATGTAAATTCATTCAGCAATCTTTGGATAGCAGGTCATGTTTGGAGTTCCACGTTGCTTTTCTTGGTTAAACCATGCTCAAATATATTATCTACTATTTCCTGCTTCATCTCAGCAGGTCCTTAAAGACACTTGTGAAGAAACCTGAGTGCAGAATCTTTCTAGATTCTTTTTTTACTGTAGTTTTCCAATTTTTTATAGTTGTTGTCTTAGTTATCACAAATACCACCCAATGGGTTGGCTTAAACAATGGGAATTTATTTTCTCACACTTTTGGAGGCTAGAAGGCTTGCTTCCTCCCAGGGTTGGTAGCATTCTGGTGCTGGCTTGCCACAATCCTTGGGGATTCTTGGCTTTCCCGTCATATGGCAATGTCTTCTCCTTTCTCTTCCAGGTCCCTGCTGACTTCCTGCTTCTAACTCCTGCTCATGGCTTTCTCTCTCTGTCTTTTGGTTTCTTTCCCTTTGTAAGGCCTCCAGTAATCCAGATTAAGACCATACTCATTCAGTTGGACCATACCTTATCTATAAATAACATCTTCACAAGATTCTATTTACAATGGGTTCACACCCACAGGCATATGGATTAAGAACATGGCTAAATTGGAGTATGAAAATCAAACTACCACAGTTGTCTGGTCTACACCTAAGTAGAAACAGTTTTCTTATTGATGTCTTTGGACGTACTTTACTTTTATGGGTCCACGTGGCAATCACCTTAGTTTTCACAGAAATAACATTTTTGGCACTCACATGATATCAGTTTGTGCAATATTTAATTAAATTGCCAAATTACCATAGCAAATATAACTGGCATTAACAGGACGATGACCAAACCCCACTGTAAGAGTGCACCTGAGCTGGTGAAGGCAAAGTATCCCAGTTTATCATGATGATAGCTATATGCCACAGTGGTCTTTGTGCTCTGAGAAACAACCAATATGTGTTTCAGAAGGAAAGGACAGCATTGGTTAAACCAATGAGTTGTTGCAGTGTAGATCAGTACTCCACTACTCAGGATGGGGGGGATGCATGCAGAGGGGTGCAGAGGTGATGTGTTTATCATAAAACCTGACACAGCCTCAACTGGTCCCTCAAAGGAAGTCTTCTTTATGTCATCAAAAAGAAGCAAGGATGTGCTCCCAAAGAGATAGGTATATCCTTCTGCCTCTATAAAAACTTTACACATCTTGCAAGGAGCTACTCAAACATCTCTTCCTCTACCACGTCTTCCCTAACCTCTCCTCCTCACATTCCCTGCACAACCTCTCTCTCCTTCTTTATAATTTCCAAAATACTTATCTGTCTCTTACAGTGGTTGTAACTGGTATTTTAGCTATTAATACAATGTCTTTCCTTCCATACTAGGCTGTAAGCTGCTTCAGAGGCAGGGTCCTGTGTCTCTCACTCCTACTGCCACCAGCACAGTGCTTATAAAAAGAGGTCCTCAAAACATGTCTTGAATAAAGAGTAGAAGTTTAATAAGTATTTATTAAATATATAAATGAATGAGAAAATTAACTAAATAATTACTTAATGGCTTGTAACTGCCTACTTGGCTACAGCAACTCACCCAATTCCTCAGTGTGCAGTACAAGGAGGGATGAGTATCTGAAGGGGCAAAGTGGTAAGCAAATGAAGAAGAAAATCCATGACTCTGAGTGCCTCGCAGGCATCAGAAATCATAACTCTCGTCCAAGTGATTAACAGAGACCACCTTCAAAGAGGGCGTTGTCAGATAATGATACTTCCTCATGACATTTGATGTTGAACAAATAAGAAACAGAGACAGGCATGTGTATTACTAGAAGAAAAGATTGAAAAATGTAACATGAGAATTTACACCTTAATGTGTCATTATATAACATTCCTTAAAAGAATTGTAAATATTGGTGTTTGTTTCTGACATTTTAACTTGAAAGCGATATGCTGCAAGATAATGTAGTTAACAATATTTGGTGGCAAATATTCAATAAATAATTTACATCTGAAAAAAAATGTAACATGAGTCTATATAACAGCGAAACCTTGTGAAATATGAATATGGGTGATATTACATATATAAGACTGTTTTTTAAAAATATAAATGCAAACAAACTAAAAAAATGGAAACAGAATAGAAGCAATGTATGGCAGGGGAAGCAAAGAGAAATTGAGATGTGATGAGTTTTTTGTTTGTTTGCTTGTCTGCTTTTTGTTTATTACTATTATAATTATTATTGGAATAATGAAAATGCTCTAAAAATGATTGCAGTGATGAATGCATGACTATGAGATTATACCAAATATCACTGACTGTACACTTAGGAAGAATTTATGTTTTATTAATATGTATCAATAAAATTGATTTGTTAAAAATAAAATAAAAATCTTTAAAAACAGAGAGGGAGAAAATCTGTGTGCTTAAAGTCATTCAACATCTTCAAATATGGATTTGATTTTTCTCAATTAAATAATTACAACATTTTAATGGGTGAGTCAAATATACTAGAAAATACTCACAAGACAATTGCTTCCAAATTGGCAATTATTAAAAGCAAAGCAATTGCTTAGGTAAGGAATGCATAAACAATCCCAAAAGCTACAGTGAATACTTTTTTTGGCTGTATAAGACTGAAAAACTGCCAATTCGTTTTGATAAGCCCTTGTTAAAAATAATAAACATGCCTGAGCTTGCAAACCATGCTGTTTTGAAGAAAAAGCAATTGAGAGAATTAGAAAATGCTTAAAACTGGAATGTCTGATTAAAACAAAAAATTGCTGTAGTAAAAGATTTACCAATAAGTTGCAACATTGCACAGGATGCGCCACTATGAATATGGAGGGTGGGGATGTAAAGTGAGACAAAATAAAAACAGAACACCATTTTCATAAATAAAAAGCTGCATCTTACCGATAAATGCAATTACAGTCTCCATCACAAACTGTAGCTGCAACTTTGACATGGCGGCACTTACACTGTTGAGAAAACTAATCCTCCCATGCGTCATTAGGTTTAATGTCACCACAATAATGTCCTTGCACTGAAGGAAATGTTATTCCATCAACTCTAAATGAATGTACATAAAATAATCAACTGTGGAAACTGCTATTCATGTACAGTAGAATGTGAGTTCATAATAAGTCAGTGTAAATTCACCTGATTTTGTGCCTTTGTTTTTCATAACTATAAGATCAGCAAAACCACGGGATTGGAAGTAAGATAGTCTGAAATGTTTATGTTCATTTCCCTGCCATAGGCAAAACTGAAATCCCTCCTCAAACCCCCAAATTCTAGGGAATGACTTGTAATTTGAGCTCCTTGGGGGTCCAAGTTCTTTGTTTTGTTCATCCACATATCCCAAAAGCCCAGAACAGTGCCAGGCACATAGTGAGCACTCAATAAATACCTGTTAAATTAAACTAAATTGGAAAACAAGAAAAACATGCAAAGCAATACTAAAATGCTACACAAGTCAGTTCTAAGTTCCTTTCTTAGTCCTGTTACAGGACATGGCGTTATGGGCCCACATATAAGGCACTTTTCTCAAATCTGCTCCAAGGCCATAAATCACTCCTTTAGCTCTACCCAATCATCACCACTGATAGCAGAGAAAGAGAAGAGCCCCAAGGGGGTGGGGGGGTGGATATAAATCTGATACCAGTGGGAGACTTAACCCCATCCATTTTGAGTACTTTTCCTCTTCTGGACGTTCACCTGGGATATATCAGTATATTCATCTTCATATAAGAAGAACTTATTATTTGGAAATTAAGAGTTTGGATTTTTTCTTTTTTGCTTCAAAGGCAGTTTGACTAAAGCAACCTCTCATCTATTTCAGAATCCCGCCAGTTAAAAATAAATAAATAAAAATTAAGAACAAGAAAATCAAATGATTTGATTGATCACATTTTTGTTCAAAATGCCCACTTGGAGGGAATATGCCTTGAAAACTGAACAAGGTGAAAATGAGAGGGCCTGGATTCTAGCACCAGTGAAAAGTATGGGCTTAGCCAATTTTGGATCCAGCTTGGATCTGAGCTTCCTGGGTTGTAAGGTGAGGGGTTTGAATTTAATAGATGATCTCTCAAGACCGTTTCAATTTCTAAGATCCTGTGATTATAAACGACTAAATCCAGTTAATACTAATTACTACTCCTTTCCATCCTTTATTTTTCCAACAAACATGTTGAGAATTTTGGGAGAGTCAGAAATCATGAACCCTAGTTTGGCATGACATTTATTTTCATGGGGGGAGGGGAACCATGCCAGGGGCAATTGATGATTTTCAAAATTAACGAGCTGAGATCTCTGTGGGGATAGTGTGTTCCTGAATTTGGAAGACCTGAAGCCTTTCTTTTTGTGTTAAACTATATCACCGGTGTACTCAGCTCTCTACAAAGAAATAAGTAGCATGGTTTAACACAGTCTCCTGACACGTCCCATCTTACTCGACATTAAAAGAGAGGTTTAGAATGTTGAGTTATGAAAACAGAAAACTAACTAAAGAGTCTCACTGGACTCTTGCTTTAGAATGTTGCTGCCAGCGCTTCCCAGAATCCCCACAAAAGGTATCGCTGCTTTTCTTTGTGGACAAGCAGCAACTGAAAGAAATTAAGGTCAACTAAGTGAATTTTTTTTGAAGGCTGGTGTGTTTTTAATTTATCATTCACTATTATACCACACACGAGAAATAAATACCATCTGAGGCAGAAGGGGAAGGGGGAGAGCTAATTTAAACAAAGTTTTTTTTTTAACCCACTGAAAACAGAAAATCTAAAATAAAAATAAAGACCGGCTCTATTGCACCAGGAAGTCTGTATTTGGAAACCACAGGAGATGGAGCTCAAAGCCTCTTTCTCTCTCCAGCCACCTGCTCAGAAAGTCTGCCTGTAGTAGGAGCCCAGTAAAACAAAGCAAGCTGGCAGTTTTAATCCAACAGGTGAGCTGAGGGACCAGGGTCATAGTCGGAGACTCACTGCGCGGGCCTGGGTGCTGCAGCGAGGGGGAGCGGATGGCACGTCTCGGTCCGCCACCAGCTCCACGATGCCGAGTCCGAGCCCTCCGCCGCCCCGCCGCAAAGGATGCCTGGGTCGCCTGGGCCAATGCGTCCTCCACACAGCGGAGCCCGGGAGCGAGAAGAGGGTGACCAGAGGGGACTCCCCGGCCCGACGCTAGGGATCCGGGTGCCTGAACCGCTCGTGGGAGACTGTGCCCAGGGAAACCAGCGGGACAAGGCAACCCGCCCCAGGGCGCGCAGAGCCGTCTCGCTGCCCGACCCCCTGCCACGCCCGCGCGTCCTCACCTCGCGGGGACCGCTGCAGCCCTGGCGGTGGCGCGCGGACATGGCCCCGGGGTGCGCCCGCCGTGCCGCGTGCCTGTGCGGTGGCCCCTTCCCGGGCCCCAGGCGCCGCGGTCCGCGCTGGCGGAGCACGGGGAGCGGACGGGGCGGAGGCGCCGGCGGGGCTGGGACCAGGGACCTCGCGGGCAGCTCCGCGGATGGGGAGCGTCGCGGGGACAGTCCCAGGGCTCGACCCGCCGAAG
>JAQZBX010084264.1:0-13276 GCA_029593785.1 Cabassous unicinctus | reverse complement strand
GGGGTATATTCTGAAGGAAGAACCAATAGGATTTGCCGGCAGATGAGATATGGGGTGTGAGAGAAAAGCCCAAGGCTTGGGGCCTGAACCCCAGAGGGCCTCCCTCAACTCTGCCATCTCCCCAGCACCTGCCCCCTGCTAGGGACACACTTCTGAGTGAACGAGTACAGGACCGAATGAGAAGGGGCAGGGAGAGGGCGCGCCCATTCGTATCCGGCTCTAAAAGCTGAGGGTCTTACCATGGCTCTCCGGTGGACCATGGCAGGGAGGGGAGGACGGGAGGAGAAGGGGGAGTGGAGGGAGACGGCAGAGGGGAACGGGCAAGAGGGCTGAGAAGTGGTCTAGGGATACGGAAACCAACAAGAACTAAGGCCAGCCATGCAGCCTTGAGGGGCCTGGCTCCAGCATGGGCTGCTCAGAATCACCCTCCGGCTTGCTCTGGGCACCCCGGTGTCACTTTGACTCTCAAATAACCGTGCACAGCTAAAGCTTGACTGTTATGCAATTATTTGTGTTCCCCCCCTCCCAAAAAAAAAAATCTGTGTTGAAGTCCCAACCCCCTGTACCTCAGAATGTGACTGTATTTGGAATTAAGATGAGATCACATTGGAGTAGGTGGGCCCTTAATCCGACATGGCCAGGTATCCTTGTAAGTGGGGACACACAGATGCAGAGAGAAGACGGCCAAGCGCCGGCGGAGGCAGAGATGGAAGGACGGGAGCCGCCAGCCAAGCAAGCCAGGGAGCACCCAGGGACGCCCAGGGCTGCCCGCACCCCACCAGAACCTGAAAGAGGCAAGGCGGGAGCCGATTTCAGACCTCTGGCCTCAAGAACTGAGAGGCAGAAATGCCTGCTGCCTCGGGCCGCGTGGTCTTCTGTGACGCAGCCCCGGGAAGCTCTGCAGCAGTTCACTGCGTGCTGGACGCCGGGCAGCGGAAAGCCTCCGTGTCCAGCCCTCGGCCACGGCGCCCGGCCTTGGAAGGGAGGCTCAGCGTCTACACAGTCCCGGATGGGCAACAACAGCGAACCACTGGGTGGCTTCCAACCCTTGCCTTCCACCACCACCATGATAGTGACTGCGAGTGTTTCCTGGCGTGCAGGCCGAGCCCCCCACAACCCAGGGGGTTAGGGCCTTTGAAGATGCTGATTTCACGGGTGAGAAAGGGAGGCTCAGAGGTGAGGCCCTCTCTTCAGGTGACCCGGCTTGGGAGTGGTGACGTGGGTTTTCATCCCTAGGCCTTCCCGTTGGGTCTTTGACCAAAGCTGAGGGTCTGGAATTGCACCAATAGGATGCGGTTCCTTAAAGCTTACAAGAAGAGTCGCCACCAGGGAAAAGCCTTGGCACGAGGCATCCATGGGGTCCTCAAGGACTTTCCCAGCAGCATGTCCAAGCATAGGTTTAGAGGATTTTGTGTGTGTGTGTGTGTGTGTGTGTGTGTGTGTGTGTTAACTACACTTGTAAATCTGTTAGTTTACTAATAGGTTGAAATTGCTGAGCCGTTTCAAGATAATTAGACTTCATGACACTTGACCCCTCAATATTATAAAGTACCTCTGTGATGGTTAGGCTAATGTGTCAACTCGGCCAGGTAATTGTGTCCAGGTGTTTGGTCCAGCAAGCACCGGGCTAATTGTAATACAAGAGCATTTATGGACTTCGATCACCAGTGAGTTTACTGCATGGATGGCTGATTACATCTGCATCAATCAGGGAGATTGCATCAGCAATGGGTGACGCTTTTATCCAATCAGTTGAATGACTTAAAAGGGGAAGTGATTTCAACATTCAGAGAGAATTTCCCAGCTCTTCGTTGGACAGGCAACTTCTCCCAGAAACTCATCAACGACCCTTCGTTGGATTTTCATCGGAGCCACTGGTTTGCAGCCTGCCTGCGGAACCTGGACTTGTGCATCCCCACGGTCACGTGAGAGACTCTTTTAAAATCTCATATTATCGACAGATATCTCCTGTTGATTCTGTTTCCCGAGAGAACCCTGACTAATACAACCTCTAAGAGATAATGGCATTCACTTACATAGCCATAATCCCAGCGTCACACCTAACAAAATTCCCTAATATCCCCTAACACTCAATTCATGTTCAAATTTTCTTCAAAATGTCCTTTTTTTAAAAAAATCTGAGGTTTTCAAGCCAGAACCAGTCATTAAAGGCAATTAAGGGCAAACCTAGTTCCAGAGAGCTCAGGTTTATTTATTCATTGCAATGAGAGAGAGCACACCAGAGGAACTGTAGGACACACTAATAAACATAGGAAACGTTACGAGTTATTGGAGAGGGGTGGAGTTTAGGTGAGATTAAAAGAAAGCAGTTGTTTTGATAGGCTCAAAGCCAAGCAATGCTGTGAGTGAAAAGATCTGGACTGCAAAGTAAACCAGAGGTCCTGTTTCCTTGGAGAAAAAGTAGATTTGGGTTGTTGTGTTCGGAAATCCCTTTTCTCAAGCTCTGTAGCTGGGTTGGAAGTCGAGGAAGCTTCCTGTGTCAGAGTGACTTAGCTCTCCAAGTAAGTGTAAGATATTTTATTCATACTGTTGTAATATCAAAGTGCAAACTGTCTGGCAGCTAATAATTTTAGAGAACAGTGTTTCTCCGTGAGTAAGAAAGCAGTAGGCACCCAGAGAAGGGGTCGCTATGACATTTCTCTTTAACTTTGCACCTGGCTTTACTGGTATTAGTTATCCATTAGTTTTGTCCTGAGGAATGGTCTGTTGAGTTTTGTTCCCTCAGTCCGATCCAGTTTGTCCTTTCTCACCATTAAGGCCCACACATTGCATTTGTCTCTTTAGTGTCTTTTAATATGGAACAGCCTCCCCCATCCCCAAAACTACCACCTTTAAATTTTGACGACATTGCCTTGTAGAAGAAACCAAGTTAATTATATGGCAGAATATCCCCACATTCTGGGTTTACTGTTTCTTTGTTGGTGCAGTTGAATTTGTTTCTCCATCACCTGCATTTTCTGTAAACTTTAGATCTAAAGGCTTGATTGATTAGACTTTAATAAACATTCCTCCCAGAATAGGTGCCGCTGGCAAGGATAGTTTTAAGAGGATCCCACATAAACTGACTCTACAATACACTCCTGGATATTTACCCAAGAGAAACGAAGACATTGGTCTAAGGTTCTTGTACTTGGGTGAGCACAGCAGCCTTATTATAATTGCCCCAAACTAGAAACAACCCAAATGTCCAAAAGATAAATGAGAAGCCAACTGTAGTATATCCACCCAATGAATACTACTTAGCAATACAAAAGAACAAAGGACTCTGTAGATATATCTCAAAACAGTATGCTCAGTGCAAGGAACCAGATGCAAAAGAATACATGCTGTACGATTCCATTCATATGAAATTCTAGGACGGGCAAAACTAGCCAGTAGTGGCAGAAAGCAAATCAGTGGTTGCTTGGCATTGTGGGTGAAGGTAGGGTTGACTGCCAAGGGGCATGAGGGAGCTTTCTGGATTGGTGGAAAGGTTCTTTCTATGTCTTGGTTGTGATTACACAGGTATACACTTGTCAAAACTCATCAATGAGGACAGTTAAAATGAGAGCATTTTGTTGGATTAAATTATATCTTGATACAGGGGAGAAAGAAGGGGTGTGGGTGGAAATCCTTTCATATCCTAAAACTGACCTGCTTGAGAAAGTGCTTGAGGTCCAAAATGTCCCCACCTTGGCCATTGTCCTCCTCCACTTCACAACAGTAAGAGAATACCTTCCACTCACTTCCAATCTTGCTGAGGTGCTTTGGCTTGGGGTGTAAAAACCTCCTGGTGCCAAACAGGGGCTCAGTGTGACATAATAGCATGGGGTTGGGAAAGAAAATGATGCCAATAGCAGGATAGCAAATCCTTTTGTAATTCAGATGTTTTCCAATTCTTTGCTTTCAACCAACTAGAAGGGAGACCTCCACGAGTTGTCAGCTGACAGATCATTACAAATAATTTGTGATAATGGATCATAATATGATTTTTGGCAAATGTCATAGGAGTTCAAACTTGTATGACCATGAGTGATATGATAATAACAAAATTGCCATTCTCAACTCCTGTTTATGTGAAAAACATTTCTCAGTATTTATTTGTATATAAAAAAAGTAGAAAGTATAAACAAAGGGGAAAATTCGAATATCACTTATTTTAAATCCTGTCTCATCCAGCAATAAGTAATATTCATCCAGATACTCGGAAAAAAAAAAAACACAAAAAACTAACCAGCCCCATCCATCTTGTTAAAGAGATTCATTTAGAGTAAAGACATACTTTTTAGGTGTAATAATACTGATCACAGCTTAGTATATTTAGGTTGTTTTGATCAATTATATTCAAGTAGTAATTGTAATGATAATGCAGAGAAACATTTTAACACTTAAAGCCTTATGATCACAGGATATTCTTTAAAATTAGAGCCACAGGTCTTAAAAAAATAAATCTAAATTTATATAAATATTTTTGTTACAGGAAGTATAAGTGACTAATAAAAAAACTTTCAAAGTATATTACATTAGGATAGAAGTCTGTGGGGAAGTAGAATGGAAATATAGGTTAAGGAGAAAAAAGAGTGAAATAACATTTCCAACAGTTAATGAAGAGCCAGTTCTTATAAATTTTTTCTTCAAAATCATTCCATTTATTTTTCATGATGTTGTAAAATTATGTTCATGGATTTTTAAAATGATTAAATGGTAGGTATCAAATTTAAATATATTTAAAGTGTAAAGTAAATGTTATATTCTAAAATGTTGTTATTTATAATAAATGAGAAAAATATACTCTTTGCAACTCTTTAAATGTATGACAAACAAATTTTAGATATCAACTTAAAAAATGTAAAAGGAGTACACAGTTCTCTGAAATTCTTTTAGTTCTCTGAAATTCTTTGACACAGGAGAAATGCTTAAAGATTTTGTCCATTGAGTCCCAACTCATGTCAGGCAAAATGCTCAAGACTGACAAGTTCTCAGCTCTCATGAAGTCAATGTCTAGTAAGTAGTAAGTATAAACAAAGGAGAAAAAAAAGCCAGTTTCAGGAACTGATGATATTTTGAAGAGGACAATTAATGTACCATAAAGTTCCTTGGGTGAGGATGGGGGTGAGTGTGGGGATACAGGGAACAGATGGGTTGGTCAAGGTAAGTTTCACAGAGGAAGTAACATTTGAGCTGAGACCAGAAAATCCAGGGAAGAACGTGGCAGGCTGGGGAGACAGCACGTGCAAAGGCCCTGTGGCAGGAGCAAGTTTGGTGTGTTCCAGGAATAGGAAGAAGGTGCTTCTGGCTGGAGCACTGGGACTCGGGCCTTGTAGGCTGTGGGGTGGAGTCTAAATTTTATTCTAAAAACAATGGGAAGCCTTTAGAGCAGGGCTTCTCTACCACTGCCTTATTGACATTTTGTACTAGATAATTCTTTGTTGTGGGGCTGTTCTTGTGCATTGTAGGATGTTTAACAGCACCCCTGGCCTCTAGTCACCAGTAGCACCTCTGTCCCTGGTGACAACCAGAAATGTCTCTGGAAATTGCCAAATGTCCTGTGGGGGTGGGGGGTGGGGGTTGGCAAGCTCAAGGCTGGTTGAGAATCACTGCCAGAGAAGAATTTCGGCTGGGAAGTGACATGATCTGATTCACATTTTTAAAAGGCCATTCACCCGTCCCAGTCCCGGGCGAAGCGTGCGATGCAGGCCTCAGTCAGTTAGTGCATTACATTTCTCTGAGCACAGTGATTGGTTCAGGACTGAGCATGTGACCCAACCACAGCCCAGGAAGCAGAGTACAATTTGGGCTAAGAATTTTAGGGAAAGAATCTTGTGTGTGACTGTCTTGTCCTCCTTCTGACTGAACCTGAAATCTGAGAGGCTGTAGATGCTGAAGCAACATCCCGCCCGCCATCTTGTTGCACAAGAAGCCTGAGATTGGGGCCAACACAAGCAAGCAGAAACCAAGAGATGGAGAGAAAGAAACTTGCTGACTTCCTCTGCACCCCGAATCCAGACCTATCCATCCATGAACTGTTCATTTATATGAGCTCCAAAATCAGACTTCCTGATTCTTTTTTTTTTTTTTTTTTACCAAAAGAGGCCTAACCACTACAATGGAGCTGGGCTTGGACTTCCATCCTCCTCATGATTTTGTTCCTCCAGGGCCTTCTTCAATCCAGCCAAAATCCTCACCTTCAAATTCTCCCCAGCCCTGCCCCACTCCCACACCTCTGCCCTAAATCCTGCTAAAGCCTTACCCAACCACAATCTCAGCTGGGTCCTTTCAGACAACAGGAAGAGCTGCTGTAAAAAACAAAACAAAACAAAAAAAACCAATACCAGCCAAGAACTTCCAAGTTAGTTTTAGAGAAAAATTGCATAGTAAAAACTAGACACAGTGGGTCACAGGCAAAGGAAGGAGGCCACCCTACCAGGAGCATGAAAACCAGCTCTGCAAGAAGACTTGCTCACCTCACAAGCGAATCTGAAGAAGTCAGAGAAAAGCCTCCAAATAAAATGGAAAAATTAGACATTATGGAAGAAAACAAGTTTGAAACAGAAATAGTGATAACACACAAGAATAATCATAGGTAGCATATTTAGTGCCCATTTTATACAGGCTCTATGCTAAGGTATTGGACCTTCTCCTCCAAGAATATTATGTAGCAGGGATGACTATTACCCCATTCTACAGATGAGGGAGTTGAGGCCCAGTGAGCTTGCCTAAAGTCACAGCAGCACTAAGAGGCATCTGGTTCCAAAGCCAGGTCTGTCCAACTCCAAAATCCAAAATTTTAATACTATAAACATGACAAATGAATTGTCCAGCAATTCTCAAGAAAATAAAAGACAAGAGAGAAGGTTGGGATTAATACTTATGATGATTTCATCCCTCTAAGATCAAGAACAAGACAAGGATGCCCACTGTCACCATTCAGCATTGTGCTAGACGTTCTAGCTAGAGCAATTAGACAAGAAAGAAAGAAAGAAAAAGGCATCCAAATAGTAAAAGAAGTAAAATTCCCATTATTTGTGGATGACATGATCCTATATTTAGAAAATTCTGAAATGTCTACAACAAAGCTACTAGAGCTAATAAATGAGCTCAGCAAAATGGCAGAATACATGATCAACACACAAAAATCAGTAATGTTTCTGTACACTAGTATTGAACAATCTGAGGAGGAAATCAGGGGGAAAATTCCATTTACAATAGCAACAAAAAGACTCAAATACCTAGGAATCAACTTAACCAAAGAAATACAGGACCTATGTGCAGAAAACTACAAAACAATACTAAAAGAAATTTTATAAAGACCTAAACAAATGGAAAGACATTCTGTGTTCATGGATTGGAAGACTAAATATCGTGAAGATGGCAGTCCTACACAAACTGATTTGTAGATTCAATTCAATACCAGTCAAAACTCCAAAAGCCTACTATACAGAAATAGAAAAGGCAATTACCAAATTCATTTGGATGGGAAAGTGCACCCCGATAACCAAAAGCATTCTAAAAAAGAAGAGCAATGTGGGAGGAATTTCACTGCCTGACCTTGAAACATATTACAAAGCTACAGTTTTCAAAACAGCATGGTATTGGCATAAAGTTAGACACATGAAGCAGTGGAACAGAATTGAAAATCCAGAAATAAACCCACACTTCTATAGCCATCTGGTTTTTGACAAACCTACCAAAGCCATGTTAATGGGGCAAAACAGTCTCTTCAACAAATGGTGCTGGGAGAACTGGATAGCCATAACCAAAAGAATGAAAGAGGACCCCTATCTCACTCCCTATACAAGAATCGACTCAAAATGGATCAAAGAGGTAAATGTAAAAGCCAGGACCATAGAACTACTAGAAGAAAATGTAGGGAAACATCTTCAAGACCTTGTGGTAGGTGGTAGGTTCTTGGACCTTCCACCCAAAGCACAAGCAACAACCACAAAAAATATATAGATGGGACTGCCTCAAAATTAAACACGGTTGCACCTCAAAGGGCTTTGTCAAAAGGGTGAAAAGGCAGCTGACTCAATGGGAGAAAATATTTGGAAATCACATATCTGATAAGGGTTTAATATCCATGATATATAAGGAGATGCTACAATGCAACAATAAACAGACAAACAACCCAATGTCCCAGAAACTTAAATCCTTGTTCCATTCATGTGTCAGTTGAGCTCTGAATCTCAGCAGAGTTGCAACACCCACTCTCCAGTTCATTAGACTCACCCAGGACCACAAGGAGATGATGATGGACATCCCAAGGAACAGAGAGTGCCTGCAACTGCAAGCAAGATAGTTCCATCCATCTGCCCCATGGGATCTAAGGCCCCTCTCAATTAGACACAGAGTGGGCATCACCATCCCCAAATCCTTAAGATTGGGGAATGAATAATGGACTAAAGTAGACTTATTAGTATTCTATTACAGATTTATTATTATTCTAGCAATGGAAGAACTTTTATCACTGATATAAAGGCAGTGGGTACCAGAAGTTCTGAGGTGTAATATGAGGGCATTTTTGGGACATTGGAATTGTCCTGCATGACATTGCAATGACAGGTACAGGCCATTGTACATTTTGTCAAAACCTATAAAATTTTGGGGGGCAGAGTGTAATGTAAACTATAGTCCATGGTTAGTAGCAATGCTTCAGTATGTGTTCATCAATTGTAACAAATGTACCACATTAATGAAATATGTTGTTAATGTGGGAAAATGTGGGAGGGGAAGGTGTGGGACATATGGGAATCCCCTATACTTTGTATGTGACATTTATGTAATCTAAAGCTTCTTTAAAAATAAAAAAAAGAAACTTTAAAAAAATAGAATGAGGTAAAGAATGGAAAGCTGAGGGTTAACTTGTGCAGAATTGGTAAAAAGGATGTGTGTTAATGTATGGAAATGAAAAGAAAATGTGAAAGCCCAACATAATGTCTGTAACTAACAGTACTATTATGTGGATATGAAAGGGATTTAAAGGGAAAGTCTAAGGTCCCATATGTTACTAAAAGGAAAGATGAAAAATGTAACATGGAACTGTGTAGCATAGTAAAACGGCAGGTGAATTTTCAGGACTTGGGAATTATCCTGAATGACATTGCAGTGACAGACACAGGCCATCGTATATCTTGTAATAATTTGCAAAAATGTGAGAGAGAGAGTGTAAACTACAATGGAAACTATAATCATCGCTTAGTGGCAGTACTCTGAGATGTATTCACCAGTTGTGGCAAATATACCACACTAATGAAGGATGTTCTTGATGTGGGAAAGTGTGGGAGGGCTAGGGAGCGGGGCATATGGGAGTCCCCTATATTTTTTGTGTAACATTAATGTAATCTAAGTTTCTTTTAAAAAAATATAAAAGTATATTTTAAAAAACCACATGTGAAATATGAATATGGGTAAAATTGCATATATAAGACTGTTTTTCTTTGAAATTGAGCAAATATATGTTAGCACTACAAGATGTTAATATCAGACAAAAAACTAGTATGGTAAGTGAAAGAAATCAGATACAAAGTACTGCATATTGTATGATTCCATTTATATAAAATGTCAATATAAATCAATTTATAAAGATGAAGTAAGATTAGTGGTTATGCAGGGCTGGGGAAGGACTGCTAAGGGGTGTGGAGTTTTTATTTTGGAGTAATGAAATTGTTCTAAAATTTTTTGTGGATGGATGCACAACATTGTGATTATACTAAAAGCCATTGATTAGATACCTTGGATAGATCATAGGGTATATGAATATATCTCAATAAAACTGCTTAATAAACAAAAAAGTAATTGTACAAGAAAAGCCAGAAATAGCAGCTATGTACGGCAGGGGAAGTATAGAGAGATCAAGGGGTGAACATTTTTCTTGTTAATTTGCTTTCTGTTTATTATTATTATTATTGAAATAATGAAAATGCTCTAATGATGATTGAGGCGATGAATGCACAACTATATGATTATTCCAAGTGCCATTGATTGTACACTTTGGATGAATTTTATGCTTTATTAATATGTATCAATAAAATTGATTTTTTAAAAAATACTTAACGATGATTTCAAACATCTGTCTTTCAAAAGACAGTTTGTAGATAAACACAATGACCTTTACATGTTAACATAAAGGAATAAACTCAATTTCATATGTATCACTGACACTATTTAGAATAGGATTTAAGATTAATGTAAAATCATAGACGATATATCCCATAGCAGGGTTATGATGATTTGTCTTTACGTTGAGCCGGTAGACATCTAAATATTAGAAAGATACAAACGTTACTAGGAAATGAGTCAAATATTTATCAAAAGGGTTAAGCCAGATACGGTACATCCACATAGTGGGACATGTCTCAGCCATTGGAAATGATCAGTCTGCTCTACAGCTGTCATAAAGAGGAAAATGCTCATGACCCCAGTTAGTTATGGCAGATTAAATAGACTTTATCTCTGTTTCTGCCCATGAACTGCCTGAAATTACCACTTAGGAATGAAAAAAGCTTCAAGTTAATGAGGAAAATTAGAATGGGAGAGGAAACAAATATCAGATAGAGAATGTCAACAACATTTGAGAAGATGGAAAGCAGATGGTGAGTGGATTAGAAGAACCCAGAGATGGACGTCAGCACGAACCCAAGCTCATTCTCACCATAGAAGCCAGAGACGTCTGAGAAACAGAAAATGCCAGTTACCTATGGAGGCCCTGGTGAGGTGGGACTGAAAACTGAAGGATTGTTTGAAGGTCAATATAGGGAAAAGTTAGACTCCCAGACCTTCTCCTCCCACCCATGCAGCCAGGTGACCAAATATTTCCCAGCCACAGCTGAAACAGGAGGTTTACTCTATGGGGAAAGAATCATAAAGAGTCTGGAATTGGGCAACAGGCATAAAAATGGTTAGAGTGTGTCTTGGAACTGAGAACAGGAGGGTTACATGAAACTATACCTAGGAATGGTGAGATCCCCAAGCCTCCAGAATGATGTCAGGCTGAGACCTCTGAAATAGCCAAAAGAGGCTAAGTTATTCTGTAGTAACAAAAATCCCTAAATCTCCATAGTTTGGAACACTTTAACTTTATTGTTAGCTCAAGCCTGAGATTAGAAAGGGACTCTCTTAATTGTGTTCACTCGGTCTGATGGAGCAGCCATCATCTGAAGGGTGGGTCATTAGGATAAAGGGGAAAGAGAGCTTTGGAGAGTCCCACATGAGCCATGTCATTGGAAGTGACACATACAGCTTTCACTCATGGCTCATTGGTTAGAACCACTCTCAGTGTCATCCAACCTCAAGGAACCAGATGGACCCGGAAGGAGGGACAATCAGAAATACTGGGTAACAACACCAGTGACTATCACAAGCTTCAAGGAGGACACTGGAGAATTCCCTGTGATACTAGGTACCCCAAGAAAAGTTCTTGTGGATACTGACATTTAGAGATCTACAATGGAACATCTGGACCCTCCAAGGCTCCCTGCAATCGAGCCCACCAGTCTACAAATCTCACTTCCCATGCAGAGCTTCCAGGCAGCTTGCAGTTTCTCACTCTAAAATGTGAACAGGCAGCCAAAGACCTCAGACATCAGAGAAAAACTTTTATCATGAAAGGGAAATCCAAAACAAACAGGCAAAAGGGACTTGGAAAACAGTGATAATGAGAGGAATGCAATAAACTTTCAAAAAGCTACCATCAATATCCTTAGACAGATAAGAGATGATATAGCATTCCAGAAACAAGAATAGGATATCTTTTAAAAGGAACATTCAGAGGAGAAAAAGAGCTCTTGGAAATTAAGTAATTAAGCAGCAAAACATATTCAATGAGAGGAGAGAATGCAAATGATAAGGAAATCTTGCAGGAAGAAGAGAAAATATAGAACATTAGAAGGTCACACCCAGAAGGACCATCATCCAAATAATAAAATTTCAGAAACACGAAACTGAAAAATCAAGGTAGAGAAAATTATCAAGAAATGGAACTGATGGGCATAAATATGTTTTGAGATGTATACTGAGGTATTTAAGGTGAAATGTTTTGAGCTCTGCAACTTTAAAATATTTCAGCAAACCACAACGAGATACCGTGTTATATATACTAGAATTGTTGTAGTAAAAAAGACAATGGCATAAAAGATGTGTTCCAATTTGTCCTGTAGATTCCGGTTTGTCTTCTCTCTTCCCAACTTCATGCCTAGCTTTTTTTTTCTTTCCAACTGCTGGCCCTGCTGATTTATAGCCATTTTACGTCAATCATCAGAAGCACAGGTAGCAGCTATCCATAGATTTCTCTACCGGCACCCACAACTGTGAAAAATCTAATCTCTATAAGAAACCCCTTATTCCTTACCACTCACAATGTTTCCACTTCACAGGTCAAACACCAATTGATGTAAATATGCTGCTAATCATCCAAAGAAAGGGGGCTGTGTATGAATAGATATTATCCCAAGCAAAGAGAATCTCTGACAGGCCACACAAGAAAACTGGTAACAGTGGGTGTCCAGCAGAAAGGGCTTTTGTTGTTGTTTTTATTTTGTGGTGCACGTATATATTTTTTAAATATATGCTCATGGTAAAATATAATATACATTCAAAAAAAGTACAAAATACATGCAGACCATGTAATGGTATCTTTTGGGCCTGGCTCACCGCACAGGCCCGGCTCGCCTGCTTGCCTTTTTACCAGGAGGTCCCAGGGAATCCAACCCGGGTCCTTCCATTTGGTAGACAGATGCCCAGTCACTTCAGCCACATCCGCTTCCCCTGTAATGGTATCTTACTGTGGCTGTAATTTGCATTTCCCCAATTACAAATGAAGCTTGAGCACTTTTTCATCCACTTATCACCACTTTGGATTTCCTCCTTTTCAAAAGGGCACATTAAAAGACATTTTTCCAGTTTTCTATTATTTTTCTTCATGATTTGAAGGAGTTCTTTACTTGGTCTAGACACAAATGCTTTGTCACTTAGATATATTGCACATATCTCCCACTACTCTGTGGTTTGTGTGGGTTTTTTTCAGCCCTCTTTTGATAAAGTGTCATTTGATGAGAGTTTTGAAATTTAGTACCATTGAATTTATTAATCTATTTCTTTATTGTTTAGTGCTCTTTGTGTCTTACTTAAGTCTTGCTAACTGTAGTATTATGAAAAGTTTTGATATCAAGTAAAGTAAATATTTCTACCTTGTTATGTTTTTCCCTGAGTGTCTTGGCTATTTTTGGCCCTTTTCATTTCCATGTAAGTTTTGGAATCACATTGTCAAGTTCTGAAAAAA